>JAODAL010055598.1:0-23845 GCA_025379985.1 Phyllomedusa bahiana
AACCCCTTTTGGCGAGTGCTCTATCTGGTTGGGACTAGTATATGATAGCGATAGTGCTTTTTTCTATTATATGGTATATACTGGTCCAGTGGGGCAACGGAGTCTACTGCGACAAGGTCTTCAGAACCGTGAGTTTTTGACCACATTTTTGACCACATTTTCCTCCCTCTTATAGGGGCACTTCTCCCTGCTAATAGGTATTTGGTACAATGTCTTTTTTGCTGTGATTAGCTAGACATTGTCCACTTGCTTTTGTATTTAGGTACTGATATACACCGGGTACTTTATACATATACAGTTGCATATTTGTATAGTGGCTATATGTGTGAGGCAATTATTATATATAAAGGATAATTATTTTAATGCATATCTATTAAAGATTTTTGTTTTAGGAATTTTTCTTTTGATCTGTGTGATGGGGTGAACAACTGCATCATACACAGATACGTTCATCTCTCATAAGAAATCGCTGTTCTATAGAGTTTATTCTATTTGTGCTCCTGGTTGTCAGAAAACACCATATTTATTAGGTCTTCCTTAGAAATTTTTTCTATTTCTACCCCTGCTTGTTGCAAAAGACTGCATGTCTTAGACAATCCGTAGAAAAATATTCTATTAGTACTCCTGGTTGTCAGTTGTTGGAGAAGACCACATTTACTCCATATTTCGTAGAAAAAATTTCTGTCCGTGATTGTCAGTTGTCTGAAAAAAACGCAGTTCTCAGATATTTCGTAGAAAAATTTAATTTTTTTACTCCTGGTTGTCAGTTGTGGGAAATGTCCACATTTATTAGGCATTCCGTAGGAAAATTTTCTATTTCTACTACTGGTTGTCAGTTGTCAGAAAAGACCGCAGTTCTTAGATAATTCGCAGAAAAATTTTATTTTTTTACTCCTGGTTGTCAGTTGTGGGAAAAGTCCACATTTATTAGGTATTCCATAAATAAAATTTCTATTTCTATTACTGGCTGTCAGTTGTCAGAATAGACCACAGTCCTTAGATAATCTGTAGAAAAAAGTCAATTACTAGTCCTACTTTGCAGTTGTAAATCTCAGGGACTAAAGGAAGAAAACTGTTGATTTGATGTTATGGTTTTTCCACAAGACCGCATTTCACAGATATTCGATAGAAACAATTCTGTTTCTAATCCTAGCTGGCAGTTGGAAATTTGAGGGATTTAAGAACACCTGTGATTTGCTGTCTTTGCAGTACAGTTTTTCAATAAGAGACTGAACATGGAGCCAACTACTGGTGGTAAGCGAGCAAAGAGGGGGGTAGGACGTGGAGCTAGAGGTGCGAGAGAAGGCATTCCTTCCAATACGAGGAAGTCACCTGTGATGATGATGTTGATAATGACATTGTGGATCCAACGTGGTCTTTTCAGCAGCATTTGCTTGCGAGCGCCTCATCAGGGAATGAGGAGGAAGATGATGGGGTAGTGTCGGTACAGGTCCAGCCTCAGAAAGGGAGAGGGCGGTCGCACAAGTCCGCTGACATTAACCCATCAGCCATGGTCAGTTGTGGCAACGGAAACACCGCTAATAGGTTATCACCGTCGAAGAGGTTCAGGACCTGTGAATCCTGTGTCTTTTTCGATCAAGCCTCAGATTCGCTGTGCAACATCATATGCCGGATTTGCCGTCAACGCACCAGTAGAGGCAAGAATCTAAAGTGTTTAACCAACAAGAACATGAATAGGCACATGCATCTAAAGCAAGCATCTAAAGCAAGAGGAGTCACTTGTAGAAAAAAGGCCACACAGGTTCTGTGACACCCTCTGCCTCCTCCTCCTCTGCCACCACTTCCAAAACCAAGCGTTTCTCTGTTGCCCATGTCCCTCAGCAGCATGAGAAAGGATCAGCCCCAGTGCCACACACCATTGCCCAATTACCACCACCACCACCAGAGACACAGCCTATCCCTTCTCCTTCCACCAGTTTGACCTGCACACCATACAGCGGCCAGTTTAGCAGCCAGCCTGTGTACCAGGTGTGGGAGCAGAAGAAATGCTTTCATTCCAACCAAAAGCCTGAATGTCGGCATTGCCAGGCTCTTGGCCTTGGAAATGTTGCCTTTCCGACTGGCGGACACAGATGCAGACATAGAGCCTTACTCGCAGTCAGATCAAGAAGGCCCGACAGCTTCCCAACTTTATAGGTCTTCGTTAGGCTGGTGCAGGGCGGCACTTCAGCTTTCAGGGTACAGCATCTGAGGCAAGTCAGGGCTGTGTTGATGCTGAGGAGGAGGAAGCGGAGGAGGAGGAGGATGAGGCATAGCTGGACACCCACAGTACCGATGTGCCTGCCTATGAAAGAGGTTGGCACGGATTTGAGGTGGAGGAGGAAGACGAGGAAGATCTGTTTTAGTGCCCCTTGACCCTGAGGCTTGGGACATCCTGGTTGCATCTCTCACATGAGAGCTTGGATGTTCTATTTCCTCCAACATGATCCACACATCAAGGCCATTAAAAATAAACAGCGGTTACTGGGTGGCCACCCTCCTTGATCCAGGTTACAAAGCGAAAGTCTGCACTTTCCTTCTACCCACACAAATTGACAGTAGAATGCAGGAATTGGAAACCATGCTCATTGATCAACTGGAGACATCTGTTGCGTCTGCTTCATGTTCTAATGTCCCGGTGGAACAGCGTCAGCAACATGACAGCAGTAGAGTGGCAAGTAGCTGTAGCAGCAGCAGCAGGCATTGTGGCAGAAGTCTAATGGGTGACCTCTGGCAATCTTTATTTACCACCTCACCAATGCCTGTAATGCAGGGCACAAATCAGACACACAGAGACCGCCTTAAGATTATGGTCCACGACTATTTGCGGCTCAACAACAATGTTTTTGGACATGTTCCGGACCCAATCGACTTCTGGGTGTCCAAAATGGATGAATGGCCCAAGCTTGCTCAGCACGCCATAGAAGTGTTATCCTGCCCAGCAGCCAGCGTCATCTCGGAGTGGACTTTCAGCATAAGGTGGAGTTGTAAAAAAATGTTGTTTCTTACAGGCATTTCTTCTTCGGCATTTTTAAAAGTGTCCGAGAAGTAATTTTTCAAATTTTTGGGGTCCGTGTGTTGTAAACAAACAGCTATAATCCAGGTCCTATTGTAAAAAATGTTGTTTCTACCAGGCATATCTCCTTCGCCATTTTTAAAGTGTCCCAGAGGTCATATTTCAAATTTTTGGGGTCAATGTGCTGTAAACAAACAGCTATAATCAGGTCCTATTCGCCCAAAAAACTCTTTTATTCTGCCTAATTTTGTTGAGTGTTGAAAAGGTCATTCTTGCTGCTTTTGGGGTCAAGACGCTGGAAAAGACAGCGATATTCAAGGTTCTATTTAAATAAATCTTGTTTCAAATACTCATTTATTCCTTTTAATTTTACTCTCATTTATGCTTGTTTTGGGGTCAAGCTATTGTGAAAGGGGTGTCAGGGGAGCAAATAGGGCAGTACTACGGTCAGTGGCCCTCTGCCTTTGTCAACATACATGCGCATTTAGAAGAAGTGCGACATTATGCACATTAAGGGAATGGGCACCATTGAAAAAGGCATGCCACCTAAATACTATTATGGCAATACTCCCAGGATCTACAATGTTAAACGGCATGCTGTGTGAATTTGAGAACAAGTAGATCAATGGTAAAAGCCTTGCCCAAGAATCAATGTTCGTGTGGAGCACATTCGCCACCCCATGAGCAGAGAAAGTTTCCTCCAGTATGTCCAGTAGAAAGAGAAAAAGGAGCCAGGAAAAGGGCACCTGGGTGGAACTGGAACGTCAACCAGCGATTCTAAGTGAAGCTCACTTTGTCCGCACTTTGGGAAAGGAACCTGAACTCCTTGAGTCCATTCATGACAAGTTTATGTAACAACATCCTTTGCAAAATATTCCATTGTTGCTTAGGCATAAGGATGTAATGGTGGTACCTCAGACTGTTTCGAATTTCATATGGAGGAGCAAGTGCTCTCGTATAAGCAGAAATTTCGCAAGCGCTACCCAGGTCTTGACTGTCTTCTGAGGAAGGCTAGAGGTCTTAGCTCACACTTCCGGCATTCGCACACTGCTTCGGCCCGACTGTCAGCATTGCTGCATCATCTGCACCTCCCCGTCAAACATCTTAATTTCTTATTGTAAATTTTATTCGGAGTGTGGATAAAGGCAATTTGTCTGGTATTAGGGCCCTGCCAGTTGATGATTGGGATGTTCTTGCTGCCACCACAAATATGACAAGTTGTTGGTCCATGGTGCAAAAAGTGATAGGGGTCTTCAGCCAGTCACCGTGTGCCATTTCTAATACCGTTGTCTTGTTTTGTGTCAAATGGGTCCTGTAGCAGCTGCTACCGCTTTACCTGCTGTGGCTATGCCTGTTGCGAATGGCGCCGCAGCCCGCATCTCAGGCTGCGGGCGCCGTCGCAGCTCTGCCTGTGCCCCCGCTGCCCGGGTGTCAGGCGACGGCCGCACTCGCTCCCCTGCGCGCGGTAACTCACCCGGCCGCGCTCCCATCTGTCAACAGCCTTCTGCTGCTTATTGCCGGGCGCTGCCTCTATATTACCTGGACGGTTCCGCTCACTCCCCGCCGGATCTTTAGTGCCTTTAGTGCCTATAGAGAAAGCATTCCCTGAAGTCTTGTGCTGATCTTCCGAGTACCGTACCGTTTGCCTCCATCTCCTGACCACGAACCTCTACCGCCTGCCCTGACCTTCCTGCCTGTCCTCGACCACGAACCTTGCCACCTGTCCTGACCTTACCGCCTGTCCCCGACTATGAGCCTGCCTTACGATTCTGTACCACGCTATACCTCGGCTGCCACTGCAAGCAAGTCACGTCAGGGGTAGCGACCTGGTAGACTCCCGCCGCAGCAAGTCCATCCCGCTTTGCGGCGGGCTCTGGTGAATACCAGGACCTACTTAGACTCCGCTCCCTGGCGTGGCTTACACCATCGCTTGCGGTGGTCCAGTGGATCCACTTCTTCGACCGGGACAGTGACAACGCCGTCCTCATGTTTTCGGTTAGCCATTGAACGGAATGAATTATTTTAGCCTGTGAATTTTTTTCTGTGACTCTTATAGCCTAATTGTCTTGACTAAGATGTTTAAAATACACCACCATTGTGGGCCTTGTTCACAGCTCAATAGCTGGACCAAACTGGGCCCAGGAGCAGGCATCTAGCCTTATATGCTCCTGGGAAAACATGACAGGTGCATCTGATTGCTGAATAACAACTCAAAGGTCCCATTGCTAAGGGAACCATTAAATGATACAGACTGCACATTAGCTTGGTACCTGTTCACACCAGTATGCAGAAAAGCCACAGTATAATGCATGGGGAGACTGCAGAAATGCAAAAATACCCATTAAAAAACCACTCACACATCCTCCTGGAATGAGGGGGGTGGCTGCCGGTATTATAATTGCATATAATTGTTTTTTTGCTTGACTAAGATGTACCACGTATCCAATTTACTGTTCTGGATGTTAATTCCATTTTCACCTCACCTGTTTGGGTGTAAAAATGAAGCTGCTGCTTCTCTCCCATAGACTTTAATGGTAGTCGGCGATTAATCGTCATCGAAGATCGTACATCAGCGAGACATTTCCCAAAATCGGGAATCGACTCAAAGACGATAATTGGCCGAATCGCTCATCACTAGTTAGCAACTCACAAAAATTATTTTATTACGTAGATCCCGCCTTAATTGGGTTTTAATTGGTAGTCTCTTATCTGGATAAGAGATGAATATTAGTACATGGCTACTGATTGGTGAATTCTTTATTGGTAGATGATTAGAGTGGGCGGGCTTTTCCTCAGGATAAATAGTAAGTGATTTAAACCACACAAAACGAACCTCTATCCACTGATGCCACATTGCTTGCGAAACATGTTGGGGAGGTTTGGATCTCTATTTTAACTACAGCAATTGCCGTAGCACCCGCTGCAGAGGTGTGTTACATCTGCTTTGGATATCAGTGAAACTATAGATTAGAAATATGCAGAGTAGTGCCTAGGTTATCTTTGGTTCTGAGTTAGCAATGCACCTCAGAATGATTTCAGTTATTTGCCTGAGATAGTTTTACATCTATCCCTGAGAGAGATTTTGAATAAGCCTAGTATCAGTATATGTAGAGTTGTTGTCGTTAAGCATTTAGTGACAGCTAATGTGTAATAGAGCTGACTTTTAGTGGTTACTATATGTACATGCAAGTGAAACTCAGAATTGGACTAGTAGACTAGAAGTTTTTAAGTCCTCATTCCTGACTTACCTGATTTAGGCTCTGATTAACTACTCGGGTTCAAATCAATCAAGTAGGACCAATACTTCAATATTGAAGGTGCTACCTGGACTTAGAAATATCGTTAGGCATTAGACTTTATAGCAAATCAATGGTTGCGGGTTTTTAATTTATGAGTGAAATTTAGAGTATTTGAGCAACTTTACTAAAGGTTAAGTATTAGGTATTTATTTAGTTAGTAAAATGTTAATGGAGTAGGAATGTGTTAGAATCCCACAAAACCTAGACACTGAAGTATCCTAAATGCAATGGACATTCTATCAGGAAATGAGCCTGGCTACCACAATACCAGCAAAAGTTCTGGAGCCGTCTTCATGTGTTTTCCTCTTTGACACGTGAACTCTCTCAAACTGCATGGGCTCATCATGAGGGGCCAGTGGTAAAGGCAGTGGAGGCCTCTGGAAGACAGGCGCTAGATGAGGGAGACGGCATGACAGGAAGAAACCTTGTTTCTGGCAGAGCTCTTGTTGCCTCTCGGGAAATCGGATGTCTATCCTGGTAGCCAGGTGAATGAGGTCATCCAGGGAGGTGGAGAGATCATGACCAGCCAGTTCATCTTTGATTCTCCCAGAAAGCCCTTCCCACTACGAGAGCCTCATTATTTCATGCTACCTCAGAGGAAAGCATGCGGAACTGTGTAGTATATTGTCTCACAGTAAATCCAACGGAGGCAGCATGCCCTGGTTCCACGAAGACTTTGTGAAAAGCATCTAGGAAAATGCTTCTGGTCAGCCATCAATGGACCCCCTTGCTCTAAGAGGAGAGTGGCCCAGCCAGAGCCTTGCCGGACATCAAACATCACAAAAGCCACCTTGGCAGGGTCAGAAGGAAAGTGGTGCACCATCATTTCCAGGTGGACAGTGCATAATTTCAAGAACCCACAGCAACTCCTAGGGTTCCCATCATAAAGTGACGACAGTGGCAACTGCAGCACAGGGCTAGTCGTAGCAGTAGGAGAACAAATGGCCACCGGAGCGGAAGCAGGTGCCATGACTGGCAGATGGGCAGCGATGTCTTGTCTTGTATCCTAAGTAATTGATCTTGACACTAGTGTATACGGTCAGGGGTGACATAAAGTGGATCCTCTGGGTCGCCACACGAAGATGGTATGAGGAACACCATGGAGTGGAGTCTAAGGAGCCCCTTGGGTCTTCACCAGCGTCCACCGTAAGGGCAGTTGGGCTTTGCTGTAATGAACTCTCCTGATGTGACCACTCTTGTTGCGGGCAGGGTACAGCATGGTACAAAGGGCAGATGGTAAGCAAACAAAATCAAAATCCAAGCAAGAGGTCAGAACATAGAAGAACAGTAATTTGCAACTCACTAAAGAACACCAATATACTAGCAAGAGTGTCTGGGGAAAATGACCTAATAAAGGGTCCAGCATCTGGTGATTGGCCAGCACTGACCCTTTAAATAGCTATAGGGAGATAGTATGCACGTGCTGGCCAGAGGCAGTGAAAGGATGTGGAGCAGAAGCAGGGAGAGGTGAGTAGTGAGCGGGCTGAGGAATGGTAACATGATTGCGTCCACGGTCGCGTGCAGGAAACGTGGAGTGCATCGAGTCACATTGTACAGTATGTATGATTTGTCTCTTGAATATATCCATATCTAAGATGTTGTCAGATAATAAAGAAACAAGAAGTTGTGCTATAAATATAGGACCCTTTCCTATTCTTAAAGCTTTTAGCTCAAGTCTTCTGTCCTCTTAACCATTCAATAGCCACTTAGGACTCTTGTTATTCTTTAGGATGTCCCTGGGACAAATAAACCTCTTCTAATGTGTCAAGCAAAACAAACACCCTATTCATACTAGCAGTAGACCTGCCTTCATGCCAGTCATGTGAATTTGGTACTTCCAGCCTCCTTCTTGCCTTCTGTGGGTCAGTTTTGCAGCATCACATGAGTTGGGTTTTTCCGCCTCATTATGGAAAGTGGGTCATCCATACTGACATGGCTGGTCACCAATGTGTTTGGATTGGCTGCTTGTAATTGCCCATTTTGCTTTAGATCTTTCCAGTATTTTAACAAGTCAGGTGTGAATATACGATCTATGGGGGATATGTATGAAAACTGTATAGGTGTAAGACTTTATTTGTTGCCTATATCAACCAATCAGAGCTCCCCTTTCATTTCTTCAGAGCACTATATGAAATGAAAGAAGAGCTCTGATTGGTTGCTATAGGCAAAAAAGAAAGTCTAAGACCTAAACAGTTTTCATACACGAGTCCCTATTTCTCCTTGCTTACTCCACTGTTTAGAAGATCAGAAACAATTGCTTCTTAAAGATTGTTATTCTGCCTTACTTTGTAACTCAATTTTCTAGATTTTTGCTTCTTCTTTTCTTTTTTAGTTAACTCAGCTGTCTCAAAAGTGCATTTTGCTTCTAAAAGCCAGTAGCCTCCCGCAGCTCCTGTTCAAGTGCCTTTGTCTTTGCTGTGTCCTCTTGTAGTGCCTGCAAGCAAATTCATCCCACACTTGCTGCACGTTTATCAAAAGGATTATATAAGTTCTACTACTACTTAAGGACAACTTTGAAATGGTCCTTCAGGGGAGACTCTGGCTGGCAGTGCATTAAGCATGCCATCCCCAATATTAACATAACCACACCCTGTTCACAACATGACACCCAATTAGTCACGACTAGAGATGGGCGAATTGATTCTAACGAAGTGGACTTCGTTTAGAATTTCACGAAAACTTCAGTTCTGAACAAAGTCGAAGTTTAAGGGTAATTCGCGGGAACGAAGCGTGTTTTTAATTGATAAAATGGCCACAAGCACATGGCATTACATGGGGCAAAGAATTCTGGGAGGAAGAAAGGAACATCCTCAATGACATGGACAGAGATGAAGCCAATCAGAGACCAGCGGGATTCTGTGACGTCACCGCACTATATAAGTCCGGACGCGACACTGGCTGCTCACACTCCTCTCTCTGTGCCGTGCTGCAGCTGCAGTAGCTGAGATCTCACACAAAAGAAATTAGTTTTTAACAGCGATTTTTTTGGGGGGTGTCACAGCTTTTATCAGAGACTGCTCCTCTTCCGTTCTAATTTTGATTCAATTTGTGGGGTATTGTAATTGAAGTCCAGTGTGGGTCCAATTCTGCTGTATAAACATTTTAATGCCATCTGGACAGTTCTGGAGCACATTGCATATCCAAGGGTTGTCTAAGCCTGTTTTTGCTTTTGTATTCAGTAAAAGAAACTGCGTTTTTGCAAGCCACATACCAGTTAATTTTTTTGCTGCTCATTTCTTTTGCGCTATTTATATCCAAGGGTCAATTAAGCTTGTTTGTGTTATTGTAGTTAGTAAAAGAAACAATGTTTTTCAACGCCAAAGACGAAATTTTTCCTGTTGATTCCTGTAGCATAATTTATATCCGAAGGTTAATTAAGCGTGTTTCTGCTTTTGTAGTCAGTAAAATACATGGCGTTTTAACACGCCAAATGGCAGTTAAATTTTTGCTGCTCATTTCTGTAGCGCAATTTATATCCAAGGGTTAATTAAGAGTGTTTGTGCTATTGTAGTCAGTAAAAGAAACAGTGTTTTTCAACGCCAAAGACAAAGGGCGATATGTCCCAACAAGGCAACACCGTTTTTTTTTTCTACTTTGCGGCAAACCCACTTTTTACGCCATATTCTTGTTGTAAATAAACTGTCGTACACCAAAACTAGGCGCATTAAGCGCCAGGAACGACACTTTGTAATGCGCCTAAATATGGTACACTTTGTGCCCCCATCGCGAAACCTATTGAGGCGCCTTACATATGTTATGTGCCCCTGTCGGGCAGTGAGCCTCGATAGATGCATACCATATACTACCAATGATATGCTATGTGCCGAGTGTTGAGCAATGCGCCCTTTTTCGATGCAATGCGCCCTTTTTTGATACATTGCCCCTTTTTTGATGCAATGCGACCTTTTTTGATACGATATGCCATTTTAGGCGCATGAAGTAATCTATGCAAGGTATACCTGACGCCAATTTTTTAGAAAGAATCAGACTTTCAGGCACACTTTACACTGATTTTATGCGCCTAAAACTGGCATAGATAAACCACTTTTCGGACATGTCGCCCTAAATTTTTCCTTTTGATTACTGTAGCATAATTTATATCCGAAGGTTAATTAAGCGTGTTTCTGCTTTTGTAGTAAGTAAAAGAAACGGCGTTTTTACAAGCCACATACCAGTTGATTTTTTGCTGCTCATTTCTGTAGCGCAATTTATATACAAGGGTTAATTAAGCGTGTTTGTGCTTTTGTAGTCAGTAAAAGAAACAGTGTTTTTCAATGCCAAAGACGACATTTTTCCTGTTGATTCCTGTAGCATAATTTATATCTGAAGGATAATTATGCTTGTTTCAGCTTTTGTAGACAGTAAAATACACGACGTTTTAACACGCCACATACCAGTTAATTTTTTGCTGCTCATTTCTTTTGCGCAATTTATATCCAAGGGTTACCCAAGCCTGTTAGTGGGTTCATTTGGAGTCAAATACAGGGTGTGTATTTATCATATACAGATATCTTCATTAAACAGAGTCTGTAAATTTTTGAACAAACAGTATGTCAGACAGAGAGGTGGCAGGCTCTTCACATGCGAGTGGCAGTGGCACAAACATTCCTGGAGCAGGCACAAGTCACAGCACAGTAAGAGGACGTTGCAGCAGGGGTCACTCGGTGAGGCCAGAACTGCCGGTGTCATCTAGCGGCTGTGTGTTGACCAGTAACCCAAGGGTTCTTGATTGTTTGACTAGGTCATCCACTTCCTCCCAGATGACATCTGACAACCCCAGCCAAGAGTCGGTGGGAACGTCAGACACAACCCTTAGTTGGCATGGCCCGGGAACAGCTCAGCGGCTCTCACCTGTCCTCAACCCGCCTCTGTCCCGTCCGGTTCCCTCAGCCAGAGATCTACTATGTGGTCTGGGCTCAGCGCCACTATACAGCGAGGATGAACAATTTGAGGACAGTCAGCAGCTACTTGGCAGCGAATAAGTGGGGCTAATATCCCCTGCTTCTTGCAGTAGGCTGCAAAGTATAGATGTGGAGAGTGGCATGGGAGGTCATGTTGTGAAGGGTCAGCCTCTACATACCAAGACCGTTGAGGAGGACAGCAGTGAAGATCCAACAATAATCGATGATGATGTAGCCGACCGCACTTGGGAGCCAGATGAAGCAAGGGCTTCATCATCGTCAGGAGAAGAGGGCGTCAGCTTGCGCCTAAGGCAGCGGCGCAACCAGTGGGTAGTGTGGCCGTGAGTCAGCAGGGTAGCAGCAGTGCGAGGTCGGGAGCAAAACAGCACGGGGTACAAAACCCGCTACGCAGGTCCAAGAAAGTAGCGGCACAGGGGCTCAGCGAGGCAGCGGCGGTAGTAGTCACTTAGTGCAGAGAGTTGGCGGTAAAATCAGCTACTCGGCGGTGTGGCAGTTCTTTGCTAAGACACCGGAGGAGCCAAATATGGGTATATGTAGAATCTGTGGGCAGAAAGTGAAGCGTGGCCAGGGAGCTAACGTTGGCACCACGGCCCTGCGTGAACACATGCAGCGTCACCATCCATTGGCCTAGGAGAAACGTAGCTCAGATGTGGTGGTCCATCCTGCCGCCGCAGCAGCAGCATGCCATTGCAGCCAGTCAAGGCTCCTCTGCAGAAGGGAGCTGTTTCTCTTTGACATCATCTCCTGGTCCAGATGCTCCTGCTTCTCGCTACGCATGGCGCCAGCAGTCGTTCAACAAGGCGATTGCAAAGAGAAAACAGTATGCGTCCAACCATCCTAAGGTGCAGAGCTGACCATGCTCCTGTCCATGTTGTTGGTACTGCAGTCCCTCCCTTTCCAACTTGTGGACTCTGCACCATTCAGAGAACTAATGGCTTGTGCCGAGCCAAGGTGGAGAGTTCCAAGCCGTAATTTATTTTCCAAAAAGGCAGTACCAGCACTTCATAAATATGTAGAACAGAAGGTGGGCCAGTCCTTGAGCTTATCGGTTTGTTCCAAGGTGCACGGCAACGCGGACGTGTGGAGATGTAACTACAGTCAGGGCCAGTACATGTCCTTTACGGCCCACTGGGTGAATGTGCTTCCTGCCCAGCCACACCAACAACTTGGACAGAAGACGGTGTTTCTCCTCCACATTGTCAAACTGCTGCTCCTGCGCCATTGTCCGCCTCCTGCTCCTCCACCACCACCACCATCTCAGCCTCCACAAGTGCTGCTCCATCATACCTCATGTGTAGGGCACAGTGGTGTCATGCAGTTCTACACCTGGCTTGCCTCAGCGAACGAAGTCACGCAGGGGAGGAACTGCTCCGCGTCATGCAGCAAGAAATCGATGTGTGGCTTTCTCCACGCCAACTGCAAATCGGAACCATGGTGATGGACAATGGGAGGAACATGGTGTCCGCGCTGCACCGAGGAGGGATGGTCCATGTGCTCTGCATGGCGCACGTGTTCAATCTGGTTGTGAAAAGGTTCCTGAAGTCTTCCAAGGATCTTCAGAAGATTCTGAAAATGGCCAGGAAACTGTGAATGCACTTCATCCATTCCTACAAAGCCAGGCACACCCTCCTCGAGATGCAGAACGGCCTCCCCCAACACATGCTGATATGCGATGTTTCCACCCGTTGAAATTCCAGCCTGCACATGTTGGACAGGTCTGACCGGGGGGTTCCTCAGCGCATACGTACCACTGCCGCGGCTGCAGTGGGAAGGTGGGGGGTTAGGAGCAGTACCAGCTCCATCAGCAGCAACCTAAGTCTGGAGTCGCTGATGAGCAGCTTCCTTCACCCGCCTAGCAAGGGGGCACTCGCCAGCAGCATCACCTGGAGCAGACCCTGAACCAACAGTTGGTGGTCTACTTGGACAGCACTCTGCCACCCCAGTTAGAAGATCCGCTGGAATACTGGGCAGCCAAACTGGATGTGTGGCCACCACTTGCCCAGTTTGCAGTGGAGAAGCTGTCCTGCTCGGCCAGTAGTTCGGCATCAGAGCGGGTGTTCAGTGCGGCGGGGGCCATCGTTACCCCCATCGTTACCCCAAGGAGAACCCGCTTGTCCACCGGAAATGTGGAGTGACTGACCTTTGTCAAGATGAATCAGGCGGGAATTGGCCAGGATTTCCACACACCAATGTCTTAGGCGTCAAATTACATCAGCCATGACGCCTCACCAAAACTTTGAGAAATGAGTCTGGAGTCAAACTACCTGCCTCAGCCACTATTCTGATGCCGCCACCTGCCTGATGCCACACATATGCTGCCGGTTTCTCCATCTGCCTACCACCATCTTTACCAGGGACTGGTATTGCCACCCACCTCCACACTCTGTCATTGGGCCACTCTATGACCTCATGCTGCTGCTGCTGCTGCTGTTGCTGGTGCCGTGGCCCCCACACTGTGTCATTTTGCCACTCTCTGACCTCATGCTGCTGCTGCTGTTGTTGCTGCTGCAGTCACATCCACACCCTGTCATTGTGCCACTCTGTGACCTCACTCTGCTGCTGCCGTGCCCTCCACACTGTCATTGTGCCACTGTCTGACCTCATGCTGCTGCTGTGGCTGCTGCCTCCACACTCTGTCATTGTGCCACTCTGTGGCCTACTCCTGTTTTTGCCACCTCCAGAACGTCATTGTTCCACTGTCTGACCTTATGCTGCTGCTGTGGCTGCTGATTTGACCTCCAGATTGTGTCATTTTGCCACTGTCTGACCTCATGCTGCTGCCGTGCCCTCCACACTCTGTAAATTTGCCACTCCCTGACCTCATGCTGTTGCTGTGGCTGCTGCCATGCCCTCCACACTCTGGCCTACTCCTGTTTTTGCCACCTCCAGAATGTCATTGTGCCACTGTCTGACCTCATGCCGCTGCTGCTGCTGCCGTGACATCCACACTCTGTCATTGTGCCACTCTGTGGCCTACTCCTGTTTTTCCTACCTCCAGAATGTCATTGTGCCACTGTCTGACCTCATGCTGCCGCTGTGGCTGCTGACATGACCTCCACACTGTGTCATTGTGCCACTCTGTGACCTCATGCTGCTGCTGTGGCTGCTGCCATGACCTCCATACTCTGTTATTGTGCCACTGTCCGCCAAGCAACCCCAAGCACCGTGGCAGTGTACAGTGGAGATGGAGGCAGGGAGTCCCTCAGAATCACTTGCGCACATGGCCCGCAGCATGCTGATTTGCCTGGCTAGTGACAGCCGAATAGTCACAATCCGGCAGATGGATGACTTCTGGCTATCCACCCTCTCCAAAATGGTCCAAAATGGGAGCCTTTTTTCCAGCTGCTGAGAGGGAGTACAAACTCAAGTACTATAGAGAAATCCTATGTAGTCAGTTTGAAACCATTTTTGGCCAAGGAAATTCTTCCTCCATCAGCTTCTTCATTAATACCTAAAAAAAGTTCCAAAGGAGTTTATTAGGAAGTGTAAACATTGTAGTTTGAATCCAGTTTCTGCGTGATACCAATTTGTTGAAATGCAGCGTATGGAATTGAAGGAGACCCTAACTACAGGGAATGTTTTAGGTGCTTATTTTTCATTCGGTGCCATTAGTGATGGAATTTAGTACAAAACTGGAATAGTGAAGCACAAGCAAATGCTGCAAAACTGGCTCTGGATGAGCTTCTTCAGTATGAAGGATGTGAATCGTATGTCCAAATTACAGACAGGAAAAACCGCCTTCGCCTCCTCCTTGAGCCTCGTCTGTCATATCCGTGTACCGTACCTCTTGCCTCCGTCCCTTGACCACGATCCTTGCCGGCTGTCATGACCTTACGCTTGTCCCCGACTCTGAGTTTGCCTTACAATTTTGTACCTCGCTACACCTCGGCTGCCACCGCAAGCAAGTCACGTCAGGGGTAATGACCTGGTAGACTCCCGCCACAGCAAGTCCATCCCGCTTTGCGGCGGGCTCTGGTGAAAACCTGGACCTACTTAGACTCCGCTCCCTGGCGTGGCTATTACCATCGTCCCCTTACTGTGCTGCGATCTGTGGCGGCTCCAGTAACCTACTACTGTGTTCTTTGATGCTATCGTAGGATCTTAGCCCTTATCTTGTTTTATTCCAGCTGGCGCTGCCATGACTTTATCAGGCTGCATTCCCGCTTCAGTGTTTTGGTCAGTTTTGCCCCCGTAAATGCACAAGGAATTTTAGAGTGAAGCGATTCTAAGAGCGGCGGCAGTCATGTGCGTGTCATACTAAAACACAGCATTGTATGAAGACCAAACCAAGCTCCCTCTGCATATTTAAGTATGACACAATGTTCTACAGCACCCTACAGGCTCTCTGCAGCCAGGAAATAGCTGGGTTTTTGAGAAATTCGCCCATTTCTAGTCACGACCCCTTGAAATATACCTGCCCTCACTCACACATCCATAGGCAATACCTATAGGCTGTACTGAAAGTCCTGCTTAATTACATTAATATGCCCATCATCAGGGAGACTCCCTGAAAAGAGGGGAGTCCTCCTGGGCTCTCTGAAGAGTTGGTAAATTTCCTGTTATGGTAGGTTTGCCACTAGTGTTGAGTCGATTGAATAATAATCCACTGCACACCAAACGCATAGTTCGTGAGATAATTAATACATTTATTTATGTGAGGCAGAAATCATTCCAAAAAGAGAGAAATTTTTAGGGTAATATATACAAGGACATGCTCAACAAGTGCTTTACATAATAGTGGGTCAATGTGAGGTTGATGTCAATACGTTCTCCTGACACCACGGACGTCTCGTCCTGTACTCCTAGCCTCCAGCCCGGACTTAGCATTTTCTTCTCTTGGACACCCATACTGCCTCTACAGGTGTCCCTCTACCTACTTAGAGCTCATATACCTTCACCATTACCTCCTAACATATTTGATGTCTCTTGATAAAGGCAAACCGCTGAAACGTCGATAAAGTATTGACATCAACCTCACATTGATCCACTATTATGTAAAGCACTTGTTGAGCATGTCCTTGTATATATTCCCCTAAAAATTTCTCTCTTTTTGGAATGATTTCTGCCTCACATACATAAATGTATTAATTATCTCACGAACTATGCATTTGGTGTGCAGTGGATTATTATTCAATTGATATTTGGCCTGACAAGCCCTTTCCACATAGCACCCATCTACTACTTTATCCCTCTTATTGGTGTGCATAACCATTCATTTTCTAAACTCGTGTTGAGTCGAACCATTCGGAAAATGAGGGGGGGCAGCTAGCTTAGGGTATCTGACACATCACTAGTTAGGGAGTTAGGGAGTTTTGTATAGATACTGCATAGAAAAAATTCTGCTTATAATCCTATTTGCCAGTTGCAAAGTACAGGCATTTAAGACCACTTGATTTGCTGTGAGGGTTCTTTCTTACGACCCCATTTCACCGATATTGCATAGAAAAATTCTGTTTAAAACCATTTGCCGTTGAAAAGTATGGGCTTTTAAAGGGGACACTGTTTGATTTGCTGCTTTGGATACATTCTTCAATAAGAGACGAACAATTTTTTGCCCTTTTTTAATTTTTTAAAAATTTTTTGAAAAAGGGGCGACTAAGGTGGAAAGAAAGCAAAGGGGGTAGGACTGGAGCTAGGGGTTACGAAAAAGGGGCTCCTTCCATGCCCGGACAACACCAACCAACACATCGTCACCCGCAGGACCATCAGGCCGTCATCGCTTGGTGGGTTCCCAGCATCTCATTACTGAATACGGCACCAAAAATCCGTTTTTTCAGGGGTAACACACCCTTCATCCAGCATTTTAACCTCCCTTCCTCTCAGGAAAGGGAAACAAAGCATCACATCACACAAACACCCAAACCCGGGAAGGGCCAAAATAGCACCCAAAAAAAACCCCACCTAAAACCATATTCCGGGAGAGCCTTGATACACAACAGTTTGCACGATAAAAAAGTGGATACAGCGGGGAACCAAGGCTTGGCCCGGCTTGGCACAGCAAAGGCAGATGCAGACGGAACAGAGGCAGCAAAAAGTAACTGATCCGGGCAAACGGGAAAGCCACCGTGGGGGATACTATTTTCCAGAGTTTGGCAGGGTAAACCGCAAAGGGGGGAACTAAAATAAAAAGCAATTCCGGGCTAAGGACTGCACACAGGACTAACACAATACTCGAGCAATAGACGGGCTTGAAATTTATATATCCCGGCAACAAAAAGGGGAAACAAGATGGCACCCACTGAGCACGTCCCCCATCTTGACTGAGGGAAAACTAAGGGCAAACACAGTAAAAATTTCAAGGAGGGCAGGAATTCCTGACATTACTCCCACCTCAACAGGGGCCTCGGGCGATACCTACTCGGTCTTTCCCGGATGTCTTTGATGAAATTGGGCTTATCAGTCAGGACATTGAGACCACTGTTCCCATAATTCCTTCGGGCCCATAACCTTCCACAAAAGGGGTATTGTTCGGTTTTCTGAAAATTCCGATCCGGGTTTTTGCCCCACAAAAAACGTTCTTGCCCAAAATTTTTCTACTGCTCGGAGGGGGAAAACCCATCCGGGAAAGGGGTTGGCACGGCGGGGCTTTAGCAAGACCAGAAAAACAGGGTGATTTTCATAGATGGGGGATTTTGAGCCAACAGCACGGACTGATTATTCAGGATTTTATAGGCCCGACAAATTTCTGTCCCATTTTTTGGTGAAGGGATCAATTTAAAATTTCTGGTGAAAGCCATACTTTATCCCCACTTAAAAAATTTGCGGCTACATGTTTATCTCCCACTTCTTGTTTTTTCTTGACCCTCTCTAGTGTTTCCATTAGTACGAAATTTTTGCGTAAAGCAAGTCCTTTTCCGCACCTGGGATATTGGAACAGCGGGGAATTTGGGAAGAATATTGATATACCCCAAAAAAATTGCCAAAGAAAGGAGTCTGTTTGGGTGGAAGCATTTTTGGGAAAATTATTGTCGAAAATTCGGCCACAGGAAGAAATCAACCCAGCCTCTTGTAGGTACAAATAACATCGCAGACGTCCAGGGTCGATTTTGCTTTCATCTGTCCTTAATTTGGGGAAAGGGGTTTTGAAAATTAAAAAAATGTTAAGTGCAAAAAAACTCCCCCCCAAAAAATTGGATGTAAACTGCACCCCACGACCAGACTTTAAACCCGGGAACCCCAAAAGAACAAACACAATTTTGAAAAAAGAGGTCAGCAGTTTCCTTGGCGAGGGAGACCGTACGGGGGAAAGAAAATGGCATTTTTGGTGATCGGCAACTACCACAAAATTTGAAATTCTTCCCTAAGGGGTAGGACTAAAAAAAAGTCCTGGATATAAACCCCAGGGGCAGGGGGGACCCCAATGGTTTAACAAACCCCAATGTTAAAACTTGGATTTTTTTTGCATCTCCACAGATGTCCACATATGTTACTATTTCTTACAACCTTTAGAGAATTGGCCACCAAAAAATCGGATAAAAACCCTGCGTCTTCGAACCCCCTTTTGGACCACCAAAACTTCGAATCGGGGGCTAGTCCCTCGGGACTTCACTTACTTTTTGGGGTATTAACGCTGCCCGGGGTCCACATCTTTTTTTTAAACACCAACTTACATCAACAGGTGGTCGGGAAAGAAAGGGAAATCAGTTTCATAGGGCCTCCTTATCCTTTAAGAAGTCTTTATTATGGTTTACCCCACAACTTAGACTCAGAAACATGTTCTTACAAAAATAGAGAGGGGAATCAGGGGAGAACTTATTAAAAGAAAATCCCCCCATTACGGATCCGGGCCGACAAGATTACAAAGGAATTGAGGGAAAAAAATACTCCAGCGGCTTGGCGGGGAGATAACATTTTGGGCTGATCTAACAACCAATTACGGATCATGAGTACAATTTTTTGTGTGAGGTTCCCTGAAGATGATGTCTCCATTTTTAAAAAAAGCGCAAGAAAGCTAACATTCTTTATTCCCCAAAATCAAAATTCTTCTCAGCGGTAAAACCCCGTGGGGAAAAAAAACGCACAAATGAAAAATAAACCTTTCTCCCTTTCTTTAGACAAAAACCCCCACACAATTCAAAACATCACTTCCACAATAAGGCGAGTTCGGGGGTCGGGATGAACTAACACCGGGGGTGTATGAATTTGGCCCTTTTTAGAAGAGAAGGTTTCTTGTGCTTGAGGAGCCCCAACAAAACATTTCTCTCTTAGTCAACTGGTAAAAGGAGAGTTTAATTTTTTAGAAATTCTTGATGAGCGCATAAATTTTGGCAAACCCTTAAACGTTGGCACTTTATGTTTTTGGGGGTAGCCCAGTCTATTATGCTTAATCTTGCTAATCATTTGTAAACCATGAGGTAAATTTATAACCAAGAATTGGATCTCTCTGGTAAATTCACATTTTTCGATCTTAAAAAAATTTTGTTCTCTTTTAGCCCTCCCCAGAATAAGTTTCAGTGTCCCGGGGTTCTTCCTTAATTTTGGAAAAAACAGGATATACCCAGAAAAATGACTATAAATTTATCCAATGTCCTGAAGAGTCATTGACAAATTTTTTAAAAGTGGCAAGCTTACAAAGCCAAAAGGCTCACGCAATATTCAAAGGCCCCCAAAACGTGACCAAAGGCATTTTCCATACTCCCGACTGATTCGGCCCAAATTTTATAGGCGCCTCTAAAAAATTTTTTGGGAAAAAGATCTTCACATTCGCACCTCCCTTACTCAGGGCAGGGGCAGAGGAAAAAGGTTTTTAAATGGTAAATTTTGAAAATTCTCTTACAATGCAATTCTTAAGGAACCGTCCTTTTTCAAACAAAAATATGGGACCCCCCTGGTGGGGAAAAATGGCGGATGAACCCCGGCCAAATTTTTTTCTTCTATGAGCCCTTTAAAGGGCTTTTAATTCAGACCGCCAAGGGAGATTTTTCCCAAAAGGGATATGCACCTGGGAACAAGTCTAGGGGCAAAACATAGGGGCGTGTGGGGGAACCTTGCTGCATTCTGTTTCTGCAGACCCCCAAATTTCCTTTTATTCCGAGGGGAGCTTACAATTTTTATAAACTTGAGCGGTTTTTCGGGACTGTTCAGAGTGACTGAGGGGAAGGGCATCCTCCCGGGGAACTTATCTCCTTGGTTTCCCAGTTTTAGCGGGGTTCGTTTTAGGCCAGGGAGGCCTAGGATGCAGGGGGGTGGGGAAGAGACAATGAAAAAACAGGACTTCAAAAAATGAAGGGATGTCAAATATCTCAAGTGGTTCTTCTCTTGGCCACTGGCCCTGATTTAGTGGGGAACCCCCTACTGTTTCCCCCTTTCCACGGGAGAGTTTTTTTTTGAAAAATTTAACCCCGGCTCTGAGCAAAAACAGGCCGAAAATTTCCCCCTTGCCCCCCCGTCTACCATAGCTGAGGGAATACCCATTTGAGAGTTAACCCAACTTTATGGAAGGGGAAATAATGAGAGTTTTTGTTTCTTCTAATAGAGGCCACCGATAAAGGGAAAGGATAATTGGTTTTTTTAGATAAGTTTTTTCTGAACAATTGATTCTTCATCTGACTGTCGTGCCAAATGGCTGCCACCGTCCCGGGACGCTAGGGCGTTGATAAGGAAGTGGTCAGACTTTCCACAATAAACAAAGACTTTCCCGAGCCGGGCTCCCTTCTTTTTTGAGCCTCACGTTTTAAATATGGAACCACTTGCAAGGGCCAATTCCTGCTCTCTGCGATTTCCCTTGGGGGTTCCTTTGGAAAGCTCAGGGACGGCAGGGACGCATAGTAAAACAAAATTTTTGAGTACCCACCCCTCCGTCGTCGTTCAGACAGCGGTATCGATTCGGATGCGTGATTTTGAAGGGATCCAAACCGAAAAAGGGCCCCTCACGGGGAATTCAACTTTACTGCGCGCGTAGTCCCTTTTTCCTAAAAAAAGACAATTTTGCTGCCATTCCCGTTTGTGTCGACTGCCCCCTCTTGAACTCCATGGCATACTAGCAACGGGCTTTGCCTTGGCCAAGGATAGTATTTCACTTCAGAGTACCCGTGATTGGATCGTCAAAAACTGACTCATGCGTCGATGAAATCTCCATGAATTTACCGGGCTCTTATTTCAATTAAAGGGCAGCCCAGCAATGGCTTTGGCTCAGCAGCATAAAAAATACACAGGGCCTTCGATCTGTCTGTAGGAAATTGCGCCCGGTTTGCGTCGAATATAGCCACATTGATGAGGGAAAACCCCCCAATTTGTCCCCATCTCCCCGAATCTGAAGGGGGGCAACTTCGGGCTCAGACAGGGACCGAAGTGGGTGGGCAGAGGCTTTTACCCCAGTGGAAAACCGGTCAATAAGTGGGGGAAGTTTTTACGTATCCCTGGATCGCTTGTCCCCCTACACTTGGGGTATTTTGGCCAGTTTGGCCTTTAAACTCACATTTAATTTTTCAATGCTTTTTCATCTCAGTTCGCATTTTTTCCATGCAGTTTTAAGCGTTTTGAAGCGAGCTTCCCCGGGCCCACCACCCCCCGCGGAATCCATTTTGTGGCTTTAGTATCCCGTCACAAAACATGGAACACGGAATCCAATCTTGGACTGGCTTGGGCACAGCAAGGAGACAGACGGGAAAAGGAGGCACGAGATTAACTGATCCCCCCAAGGTCAGGAGAAGCACCTTTTAGCGATACGTAGGTTTAATTTTGCAGGGGAAACCGAAAGGGAGGAACTAACAAGAAAGCAATTCCAGGCTAGAAAACTGCACAGCAAAGGAGCTTAACACAAATCAACAATGGAAAACAGCTTTTGGGTTTTTTATATCTGCAACAGGAAACAAAACAAGATGGGGACCTAGCAGACACGATCCACCATCTTGACTGAGGGCAAACTTAAGGGGAAACACATAAAAAGTTCAAGGATGGCAAGGGGATTCCTGACAGCATTTGCCGCAGAAGGAAAATTTTAAAAAATCAAGAGGCCAAAGAGGATTATTTTGCTGCTCTGCCACCCAACACGAAACCCAAGGAGAAGGGAACGGTCCTTGCCAAAAAAAAGCGTCACGTGCCCGCAGTGCCTGGCTTTGCCCCACGAGATTAAAATTTAAAAGGGGTTCCCCCTGGATGATGAGACATTTTGGGAACCACTTGAAGAAAGGGAGGCAGGTGGGCGGCCTCAAAAAGGGAAGGGCGGTCACACAATCCCCGACATTTAACCCCCCTTCCCCGGGTGGCGCGAACAGATACTAAGAATTCAAAACCCCGAAATCCAGGGCCTTGAACCGGGCCTTTTTCGATCAACCTCAGATCCCGACCAATTCAAAAGCCGGGTTTGCCAAAAAACGTCAGAGAGAAAAAATCAAAGAATTTAAACCACCACCACATAACAGGCACTTTCATGTAAAACAAAAAATTGCTGTGAAGAATCCCCTTTAAAAAAAAAGCCACACAGGGCATGGCTTCCAACCACCATGACAACTTCCCTATGTCACTTCCAACCCAAGCAATTCCTGCTTCTGATTGCTGGGGGAGCATCGGGAACACGATCCCCACCCAGACACTGTCGGCACCCCCTCCACCACACACATCTACACCTCCCCTTCCCCATCGACCGCACCCATACACACCATTCCCCTAGCCACCTTCTGTGTACCAGGGAGGAGCAGAAAAAAAATCTTTACCCCCAGCCATCCCAAAGCCAAAAGCTTGAAAGTCCATTTTCCAGGCCCCCTTGGCCTTGGGAACGGCCTTTCCCCCCTGGGGGAACAGATATTTTTTGCCCAATCACGGGGCTGGCATGCCCCCCAAAAACAATGCCCCAGCAGTATTTCTTTGCCAAAAACTCACTCCCTGGCCCCCCACTGCAGAAAAATCTCTACCGGGGGTTTTTGTTCCCCCTTTCTGGACTGTTCACGGGCCCCCATTACACTACGACCGGGTCCGGGGATTTTAAGACTGCCCTTGGTTTTTAACCCCGGGGGCTCAGCGGACACTCTTCCACACTACTTGGAATGGGGCAAGTCCAGACCCCAACCTCAACGGGACCATGTACCAAGAGAAAACAGGGCCCTTCCCCGACCCTTAATTTTTTCTTGGATACCATCAACAAAACAGTCAAAGCTGTGGACGCTGGCACCTGGGTGTAAGAACCTGGTGCCCGAATTTGGGGGGTGCACAAGGGAGAAAACCCATGCCCCCTTAAGATTGGTAAAAAACCACACCCTTGCCTGGGACACAGCTGGACCGGTTGTGCAGAAATTTTTTCAAGCCTACCCCCGGGGCTTAACTGTCTGAAAAGAAGGCTCGGGCTTAACCACCTTCCGGCTTTTACACCCTCCGGCACGCGGGGGGCATTGCAAAACGTCCCTCTTGGCCTCCCCGTCAACCATCCAAAAAAACGGGGAACACGCGGAATTCCCCCCTCTACCCTGCATTTTTGGCAGCACGAATGCCCTTTTTTCAGTATAAGGTCCCATTGCCTACGACACCCAGGGGGTTTGAGCAGAGAGAGTGGAGGCAGATGAAGGATCTCTCAACATTCTTGACAGTTTTGAAGACGGACCAAAATGGTCAGCAGGAAAATGGGGTTGCAACATGATCATTGGGGTCAATTTTTTTTCTGGGAAAAAAACTAG
>JAODAL010055599.1:0-23845 GCA_025379985.1 Phyllomedusa bahiana
GCATCAGTGGCTTGGAATAGTCCATCTGACCCACCGACAACATGGACTAGAAACACGGCCAAGGCCACTAATCTCTGTTGACGAGTCTCACTTGAGTGAGCTGGTTGACTGTCTCCTGGGGGTGGACGGTGGCTCTCAGCTCGGGCGCAACCCCGCTCTTCAAAACCGCAGGGATGGTGCAGCGGTTCTTTCCCTCAAGTCCTCTGGTGGCATCACGAGCCCAGAGAAACCATGCCAATGTTGAAATTAATCTGTCTTGGTAGACCGTCCACACACAGTCAGAGGGGCTGTGGGACTGCTCTCCGCAACATACCGAGCCGCGTGCTGGTTGCCAAGAACTCTTGTGCGCAGCAGGAGAGTGTCGATAAACAGGGCGAAATCTGCTGGCCACACCTTAATATCGGATAGGCTGGACACAACCTTGCCTGGCACATGTCATGAACCTTGACGTCCAGAAATTTCTAAAGAGTTACCGGCGTCTGGACTGCATGCAGAGGAAGCTCGAAAGCTCAAGTTCGCACTTCCGCCGTTTTCGCACCCTTGCTTCGACCCGCCTGCTGCGTTGCAATGCGTTCAGCTCGGCCTCCCGTCACCGTCTCATTGGTTGACGTGGCAACACGCTGTAATTTCCACACCCTCCACATGCTCCAGCGATTGTGGCAGCAAGCGCAATGCCATTACGCAGTAACGAGAGTGACTACATGGCATGACAAGCACGGTGCACCTCGGGGTGTTGAGTCCACCGAGAGTGGAGGCAGGTGAAAGAGCTCTGCACCATCCTTGCCAGTTTTGAAGAAGCCACCAAAATGGTCCAGTGCGTACAATGCCCTTGTCAGCATGAGCATTAGTGGAGATCTTAGTTCTAACGAACGATCCGTTGGACATTCATGAAAACAACAGGTCCCGCCACCGACGGAGGAGATACGACACAGATATCGACATGACCCTTTCTCTCCGCAAATCAACAAGGAGCCCGACAAGTTTTACAATTTTCATCGGTCTTCATTAGGCAAGTGTGTTCGGGGTCGCAGAGCTAGTGCAAGGTTGGCGCATCAGCTCTCAGAGGGTGCATCATCCAGGCATAGTCAGGGCTGTGTTGAAGCAGTGCCGTAGGCAAGCGGAGGAGGAGAGGAGGTATTCCTAGACACCGACCTTCCCGACTCCCTGCCTTGGAAAGAGGTCGGCGCAATTTTGAGAGCGAGGAGGAAAGATGAGGAAGATCAGTTTGCTAGTGCCCCTCCGTACCCAGAAGCTTTGGGAAAATCAAGGCTTCCATCTTCCTCACAGAGTGACCTTGGAGATGCTCCATTTCCTCCAATACAGGATCCTCTATTAAGGCCAACAAAATGAACAACAGTTACTGGTGGCCCCCCTCCTCGATCCCGTACAAAAACAAAACTCAGCACTTTCCTCCACCCACCCAAATTAGTAGAGGTAAAATGCAGGAAATGGAGACCTTGCTGATTGATCAACTGGAGACATCTGTTGCGTCTGCTTCACATTCCCCAAATGTCACGGTGGAAACAACATCAGCGACGTGACAGCATAAGAGTGCCAAGTACCCCTTAACGGCAGCAGCAGCGCAAGTGGCAGAAGCCTAATGGGTGACCTCTGGCAATCTTTATTTACCACCTCACCAAGCAGCAATGCAGGGCCCACACATCCAACACACAGAGACCAGCTTAAGATCAGGGTGCACGACTATCTGCGTCTCAATCCCGATGATTTTGGATGTTTTTCCGGACCCAATAGACTTCTGGAATCCAAAATGGACGAATGGCCCGAGCTCACTCGCCATGCCATAGAGGTGTTTTTCCTGCCCAGCAGCCAGCGTCATATCTGAGCGGACCTTCAGCACAGCTGGAGGAGTCATTACAGACAAACGCATCCGGCTTTCATCAAGATGAATCAGGCATGTATCTCTGATGATGTTGTGGCCCTAATTGCCGAGGTTACCGATTAGTTGCCGGTCTACTTCACATTCCTTTTCAAACAGAAATGGTCCTCTTGAAAAATGTTTTTTTAAAATGATCATTTCTTGTGAATTTTTTCCTTTTTTCCCCAAAAGTTCATTTGCTGGTTTTTGCTTGAGGGACTGTAAAAGACCCCAAAGGGTTTTTCATGACAACACCGATTCCATTTACTCACTTTATCTTTAGAAGTTTCCCCTTTGCAATGGTTTTTGGGGTCAGTTGCTGGAGATACAGCAAATTAGGTCCTTTGGAACAGAAATTGGCTTTTTAAGTGCATTTCTCCCTCACAATTTTAATAGGGCTGAAAAGTCTTTTTTTAAATTTTTTTTTGGGGGTCATGTAGCTGTGAGATACAGCAAAAATCAGGGTCCTTGGAACAAAATTTTGGGCTTTTAAGGGGCATTTTCCCTCACAAATTTTAACTGGTAAAGGTCATTTTTAAATTTTTTGGGTCAGCGCTTTAAATGCAGCAATCTACAGCCTATTTTAAAAAAAAGTTGTTTCAACAGACATTTTTCTTAAAATTTTGTCCAAAGGGGCCAAAGGGGTCATGCTTTAATTTTTGGGGGGCATTTTGCTGTAAAAACAGCTATCTACAGTCTATTAAAAAAAAAATTTTGTTTCTAAAGACTTTGTTCTTCACAATTGCAAGATGGCTCAAGGTGAGGTGGTCAAAACGGGAATAGGTAGGACACGTTAATGACAAATAAAAAAATGACTTTTTTTTTGCAAGATCTTTTAAAATAGCTATCAATCCCTGTATTGAGACAACCCTTTAATAAAAATTAAAAAAAAAAAACAAATACATGGGGGGATTCCCCCATTTTAAAAAAATGTTTTCTAGAATTAAAATACTAAAAACTTTCATGTCAAAAAAGCTGTAACAAAATTCCTCAAATTTTTACAAGGAGGTACAGAAAACTTGACCAATGGGTTTTTCAGAGGACAGGAGTATGGGGGCCCCGGGCAGAAAACAAAGTACAGAGACAATTTCCCCCAGCACGTTGAGTAAAATGAGAAAAAGAATGCCAAGATAAAGGGCACCTGGGTGTACAGGAGCGTTAACCACACAGTATTTCCAAGTGAAGCTCAATGGTCCGCACTCATACGGAGGGCAAGCGCTACCCAGGACAAGGACAGTATATGTCCAGTGAAACTAAATGGTGGTTGAAATAATCCTTTTTCCGGCACTTTTGAATCTGGGGTTCATGCAGTTTGGGGCTCATGCTGTGGACCATGACAGGGATAGTCAATGTCCAGTTCAACTAAAATGGTGGTTGAAAGACTCCTTTTTCCGGCACTTTTAAATCTAGGGGTCATGCAGGTTTGGGGCTCATGCTGCGTTCCAGGACAGGGATATTCAATGTCCAGTTCAAGTAAAATAATGGTTCAAATCATACTGCCTTCTGGCACTTTTTAATCTGTGGGTGATGCAGGTTTAAGGGTCATGCTGTGGTGCAAGACAGGGATAGTGAATGGTCTGTGATTTTTTTTCTGTGGCTTTTATAACCTAAGTGTGTTGCCTATGATGTAGCACGTATCCATTTGACTGTTGTGGATTTTGATTCCAGCTTCTCCAGCCCTGTTTGGGTGTAAGAATGAAGGTGTTGTTGCTCTCCCATAGACTTTAATGGTCATCGATCATAATCTACTATCGACTATCTTGTCGTTGATGGTCGACTATCGACCATCGACCGATGGCGATGGCCAACGTAATCGCTCAACACTATTCCCAACATGTTGAAAGCTAATCTTTGTAGTGAGACAACCCCTTTAAAGCAGTGCTGGAAACTAATGGTGGCCACACAAAAGTTTGACACTTTGGACACAATTTGTCCATTTTCACTTAGGGGTGTACTCACTTTTGTTGCTAGCGGTTTAGATATTGAAGGCTGTGTGTTGAGATATTTTAAGGGCACTCCAAATTTACACTGTTACACAAGTTGTACACTGACTAATTTACATTGTATCAAAGTGTCAGATCTTCAGTGTTGTCCCATGAAAAGATATAATACAATATTTACAAAAATGTGAGGGGTGTACTCACTTTTATGATATACTGTATATATCAATCTGCTCAGCTCCTCTTGCTCTATAACTGCCAAGTACCTGCAGATTGCATAGCGTGTACAATGTGACAGGTTCCCTTTTAGTGTCTCATATCTGATGATGTGTCCATTTGGCTGATTATTGCAACATGCATAGCCTGAGCCTGACCTGAAAGGTCTAATTAGAAGAGGAATGTCATACAACACAGAAGAGATGGACAGAAGATCTGTAGTCTATCCGTTAGTGTGCTATGACCTTATGGTAGATATCTCCACTTATGGGAACCTCCAGAAACATAAATGATATTGGTAGTAATGGTATAAGCTTTATAATATAGGCTTGGTGCTCTCAGCCTACATATGCTGCATCAATTCGCTCTGTATTATAGATTGTTTCTGAATATATCTAAAAACAGGAGATTGTCACCCAGGGCGTGATCCTGTGCTCTCAGCTTTCTAGCATGTACGCTTGATTGAGTAATTCCTTTCCATAGCTAATCCTTCGCCTCATTAATATACAGAGCATGCTTGATTAGTCACTAAACTTATCTCCGTCTTTCCTCACTAATATGTAAATTCATTCAGTTTCCTGTCTTAATTAAGTTACAAGAGTGAATCTCTAGATTTGAGGTATATGTCACAGCAAATGTATCATTTATACCCTGAACTGGCTTAATAACAGTGCTAATCTAATAGTTTGGTCATCAGAGAGGCACTGGTGGGGTTCGACCACTTGGACTACTACCTATGCCTAGAACGAAGCACTGATCAGGCCCAATATTGCTCCATTCGTGAAGATCAAAAATGGCACAATTTCAATAATAGCAATGCTGGATGGCCCCTCCAATAAAACATAGATAGAAAAAAAAAAACAGTACCAAAGCCATATATGTACTCACATTGCTCTGGTGTTTGTTGACTTCCATAGCATGTTTGATGTCAGGAGGCTCCAGCATTTGGGTAAAAGTAGATTTTCCCTTTTCAGCATCATGTTTTTGCTTGTAAAAAACCTGCAACAAATAACTGCATTATCCAATTGAGCTATCAATATAAAGGCAGGGTTATCTTATGCATTGGGCACACTAGGCAGTTGCCCAAGTGCACCATGATCATAGGGGCCCCAGGCGGTCAGTAGTATGGTGATAATATTTGTTCCTTGTATAGTGGTATTATTTGGTTACTGTATGACCATCAATTAGTGGTATCATCCATAGAACCAGGTCTTACAGCTAATGGTATGTATTTACATAAAATATATTATTTTAGAAAACTACATCTTTATAGATTCCGATAACTCCACTGGTTAACAAACACACAGAAACATACCAACAGCATTCTAAAGATGGCAAGGGGCAAATAAACACTAAAATAAACACTAAAAATCAGATTTTATTAACATTAATACTAGCAGCCTTAAAGGGGTTTTGCCAAGAAGTAAGTTCCTTACCTAACAGGTTGATACTCCCCTCATGAGGCTTGAAAAAAGGGGCGTTGTGTTTCTGTGTTTAAAAAAACGAGTACCTCCTCTGTGATGTCATTGCACCACCTCCCATGCACACTACAGTCTCTGTAGTAGAGTAAACATTGTTTGGCTAATCCACAGAGGATAACTGTATTGTGCACAGGAGTGAAGATCCGCTCTGAGCAGGCAGTGTTCTTTCATTTGTTCACAAACTGATGCAAGGGGGGGAGGAGGGCTGAGAAGGGAGCGTCTGCATGTTAACTCAGAAAAATACATTACAACCAGTGAATTCTCTATACAAAAGACAGGATCTTTTCTCCCCAGTCCCTTCCAAGGTCATTCATGTTCCCTGCCATCTGATAAGAAGTGAAAACAATGCATGCGCGGCCAGATCAGCTCCTGGTCCTGTCTAATGTAAACTGTCAGGAAACTAATGGCATGTAAGGAAGGCCTTAGATCTCACAGGCTTCACTTTTTTTAATGACATATTTAGAAAAGTGATTAAATACCCATTTTGGAGGATCCCACGTCAACATTAGATCGTGGAAAAACCCCTTTAACCACAACTTTTAGCCCCGCCTTCTAAAAATATAACCCTAAAACCTTATATCACCTAAATATATATGTCAGTTACGAAAAGTGACCTAATTACGATATTTATTTTAGCACCACTTATGCTATTAGAAAAATTAATAACAAGAAAGACGTTTTTAAACCATTTTCCCTTAAATTATTATTAAAAATAAAAATCTAGTGTAAAGAAGGCATAAAAATAAAGCCTAATGTATCACGAAAAAAAAAGTGAAGACATTTGTAAAATAAAGGAGTGCAAGATAGTGTTATACCGTTCAAACCGTCATATACTACAGAAAAGGAAAATGTACCTGGTCAGGAAAGGGGGTAACAAGGTTGTCCACTTGTTATTATTTAGATTTTTTATCTATATTATATGAAATTATACAATTTTCTAATAAATATTTCTTAAAATTCTGCATACTCTTTTATACCAATACAGTAGCCCCTGTCTAGTGAAAAGACTATGGTATAACCTACAATCCTATCCACAGTAATGACTCCCATAGACTGTACTGATTAGGCATTGTGTTAGTCATGTGACCCCTGGATTCCACAAGAGAATTTTTGGACAGAAAAATCTGCTGTATAAACATACCCTAAATGTATGTCCTAATATGGCTTCAGCCAGTGATAACACCTGATTTCAAGGAGCGAGAAAAGCTGGACCTACAGGTGATAACTACACCAGCATTTCCCTTATGAGATAACCCCTTTAACATATTATTACTATTATCTGCTCTAATAAGCCACTAACACAGTATGTTAGGGCAAACCAGCCAGGTGGTTTATGTTACTCTATCTGAGAGCAGAATGTTAAATATATAGGGTTAAATAATAGAGGACAGAAGCTAAACTCTGTGATATATAGAGTTATATAATAGAGGAGAGAAGCTGAGCTCTGTGGTATATAGGGTTATATGATGGAGGAGAGAAGCTGAGCTCTGTGATATATAGGTTATATGATAGAAGGGAGAAAGCGAGCCTGGATATTGGGGTTTAAAAAGAAAGAGAGAAGCGACTGGGATATAAGGGGAAAAAAGAGGAGAGGAGCTGACTCTGTGATATATGGGGTTAAAAGAGGGAGAGAAAGCTCTGGATATATAACTTATATAAAAAAGGAGAGAACTGGCTGTATAAAAAGGGGTTAATGATAGAGAAAGCGAGCTGTGATAAAAGGGGTTTTTGATAGAGGAAGGAGCACCCTTGTGATATATATTTTAAGAAAGGGGAAAAAACTGCTCTGGATATATGGGTTATATATAGAGGAGAGAAGTGAGCCTGGAAAATAACTTTATATAATAAGGAGAGAAGCTGAGCTGTGAATATAGGGTTATAAAATAAAAAATTAATCAAAATAAAACAAAATTTAAACCTTGGGGATAGAATAAAATTTTTTCCCAAAACAGAAAAAAAAAGGGGAAGCCAGATAATGGGGCAAAAAAATAGCAGGGGGAAATGAGAGTGAAGAAAAGGTTCCCACATGGAAAGGAAAAAATAGCCCCGGTTGTTGCGGGAACAAAAGATTACATAAAAAAAGGAGTTGCGAAATATGCAACATAGTTAAAAAAAAAGAAAAATAAATCCTAGACAGAATGGAACTCCAGAAACGGGAAAAAAAAAAAAAAACTCCTGGTCCGCATATAGGAAAAGAAACAGAAAGAAAAAATCACAGGTGAAAAAAAGGTTTCCCAATAAGTCGCTTCTATGGATCTAGCAGTTTTTTACTACACATGAAACCCTCAAATTGGATATATCCTCTACATCTCTAGATAGTAGTTTTTTAACACTCACACCCAAACAATCCACACAGGTGACAAAAAAACCCGGAAATTTACAGGGATGGAAGAAGAAACCGTTTACCACACCCCAAATTAAACCCCTCCCACCCCTTTTTTGGGTTTTAAACCCAGTATTAAACCCCAAAGTACCACAGGGGAAAATTCTTCTAACACCATAAACTCCAGGGACAGCAAGAAAACGAAAATTAGAAAGAGAGGAACTAGAGGCTTCCCGAGCAGCCAAAAGAGGCTCAGAAGCTTTAGATCCCAAAAAGAACAAATGAAGGAAAAAGGTCCCATCCAAAAAAAATTTTCAATTTATAAAAATATTTTTGAACGTAGAAAATAGGGAACGAAAAAGGGTTTGAATTTCCCCCAGATAAGCTATAAAATTTTTGGGGTGTTTACAGACCCCCAAAAATGTCAGAAAATTGACCTCCAACGATTTTTTTCCCAAACAGAAAAAAAAAAAAAACAAAAAAAAAAGGGGGAAGGAGGAGATGAAAAAGTCAGGCATGGGAAGTAAACCTTTATCCACCAAGTATTTTTCATCCCATTTGGGGGGCAAGGGTCATTATGTGGGTTTGTTTAAAATCAAATGGTATGTGCCCGAGGAAATAAAAAGGAAAATACCATAAAAAGGGAAATCTGACATGGTGCAAAAAAGGCAGTAAAACCCAAAAAAATAATAAAGTAAATAATTTAAAAATCGGACAAAGGGGATCATGTAGGCAAGCCCTGAATATACAAAAAAGAGGCATGGAACATTTTGGAAGATCCAGTATACTACCATACAGTAGACCCCAAAGTATATTCTGAGCTCCAAATAAAATTTTTTGGATTTTTAGTTTTAGCTTAAACCTCGGGAAATCATCAAAGGGAGAAAAAAGCCTGTATATAAAGAACCCCAAAAACCCATTTTTTTATCACCTCCCAAAAGGGTACAAAGAAAAAGGAAAACCCCCTGGGAGGCCAAATTATTTCTGGGTGGGGGTCCACCCAAAAATTTTGTCAAGGTATATAGATATACCCCACACCGCATGTCAAAAACTGGCTATTCCCTAAAGGGATTCGATCAATATCAGGGAACATAGATATGGAAAAGGGGGGTACATATTATTTCCCTTACCATGGGTCGGTCATTTAACTCCAATATAGAGCACAAAGAGGGTCCCAAGCGGGTCAGTTTTTTTATTGGATGGGGAAAAAAAACCCCCACGGAGGATAAAAAGATTTTCCTTTTGGAGGGCCTGAACTCACCTTGGAAACAATTTTTTTGAATTTGATGAGTACATTACCATCAGCGGTTGGCACGGGGATGGGACCCGGGTTTCCCCATGCGGCCACTTTCATGGGGGGCCCGGAGGGAATTTTTTATCCCTCGGACATAATCCATATAGGTTTTAAAATTGTATACTATAGGAGTTTATCGACTTTGATATATATAGGAAAGGACCAAGGAAGAAGCACAAAAATTTCCCTTGGGGTCCTAAATACAAATTCAGCTAAAAAAACGCTTCACCTCCGAAATAAATGATACTCAGATACAATTTTTTGACTTGAAAATATATCAAGAAAAATCAAATTTGCACAAAAACCCTTTTTAAAAGATAGATTTCCCAAAAAACTAGTCCCCTTCTCAAGCAACCCTTATGGGGAAATGGACTCGAAAATACCTTTTTGGCCCGTTCCGGGGGATTCGGAAGAACTGTACCCCCACATGGGTTTTTAAAGAAAGGGGAGAGATTCTGACAGGAAAGGGTTTTTGGAAAGGGGTTTTTCCCCGCTTTAATAGACGGGGCGAAAATAAGGGGTGAAAGAAAGACACAAAAAGAATATATTCAGAAACTATACAAAAAAAAATAAAAGAAGGTTTAAAAACTTTATTTCGTCTCTCCCCCGCAGCATAAGGACCTGTTTTAAAATTTTGGAAAAAATTGGAAAATTTAAAAACAATCCTATATTACAACCATTTTTTACAGAAAAACCCAAAATAGTTTTACAGACGAGCACAAAATTTTAAAAATATGATTTCTCCTCACTCAGAAAAAGGATAAGGGGATTCCAGTGAGATAAAGAGAAAGGAAAAATGGGGGTCTTTGCATGTAGGTTTTTTCCCCCCCTTTTAAGACCCGTAAATGGGAAAAGAGGAGATGATTTCACATCCATTTTACTAAAGAAAAATTTAAAATCAAGCATAATCTTTTCCCGCAAATCTAGTTTTTTTACCTTTTTATTTCAGTTGCGGAAACAGTATGTTGGGGAAAGGGGTCCACAAATTGTCGCAACGCATGAATAACCACAGGGTTTAAAAATTTAAAAAAAAAGTAAGATGTACAGTCTCCCCAGACATTTGTCTGAAGAACACCAAGGGTGAATATACATTTTAAAATTTTAACCAATAGATTAACAGGGAAAGCAAAATGGTAGGCTGCAGTCATTTTTAACAAGGAATCGTACTGGTACAAATTAAACACTCTTACCCCCCTATGGGCTTAATGAGGTGCAGGGGAAATAACAATTAAGGGCTCCCCTTTGAAATAAGGAATAAAAGAATAGGATCTAATAAGTTTTAAAGGTAAATAGAACTTTTATTCATTTTTTTTTTCTTTTTTTTTTTTTTTTTTTTTTTTGTTGTGTTTTTTTTTTTTGAGGAAAATATTTATTTAAAACGAATTTTTATGCAGAAATAGCCCTAGAAAGTACAGAGCGCAATATGGACATGAGCATGCGCACTTGGGTCTATGGCCTCAGAGTTTGGGCGGGGGGTGTGTGGGGGTAGAGGAATTTCCGCCTAAGTTTTTTTTCCGTCCGGTAACGGGATGTTCGCCAGTCGCTTAAGAATGGAACGTATATTTTTTAAATGTTTTTTATCTGTTTATTGTTTTCTGATGGAAAAAAGCTATTTTAAAATTAAGGAAATGTGGAGATGTGTATCTAGAGAAAAGGAAAGGGGCCTGTGTTTTTGAAGGACCTTAGGGTTTTATAAAAGAAAGGGGAGGGTAAAAATGCAAAAAGGGGGGGGTTTATAGATGGATATAAAGGGTTTGTTTTAAAATATATCCTGGAAAGCGCGAGAGAATCGCCGAAACGCTTGAGAGCCTAATTCTTTTTAGAATAAGTTTTTAGTATCGTGTATTGTTTTTTAATTTAAAAGATTTTTAAAAGGGAAACCCCTTGAACTCCTAATTTAAGAGCGCGGAAAAACTCCTTTGGAGGTTTTTTGAACAAGCTTCATTTGCCTCTTTATTTTTTGGATATAGGGTTATATGATAGAGAGAAGCTGAGCTGTGATATATAGGGTTATATGATAGAGGAGAGAAGCTGAGCTCTGTGATATATAGGGTTATGTGATAGAGGGAGAGAAGCTTAGCTCTGTGATATATAGGGTTATATGATAGAGGGAGAGAAGCTGAGTTCTGTGATATATAGGCTTATATTATAGGGTGAAGCGGAGCTCTGATATATAGGGTTATATGAGAGGAGAGAAGCTGAGCTCTGTGATATATAGGGTTATATGATAGAGGAGAAGAGCTGAGCTCTGTGATATATAGGGTTATGTGATAGAGAGAAGCTGAGCTGTGATATATAGGGTTATATGATAGAGAGAAGCTGAGCTGTGATATATAGGGTTATATGATAGAGAGAAGCTGAGCTGTGATATATAGGGTTATATGATAGAGGAGAGGAGCTGAGCTCTGTGATATATAGGGTTATATGATAGAGGAGAGAAGCTGAGCTCTGTGATATATAGGGTTATATGATAGAGGGAGAGAAGCTGACCTCTGTCATATATAGTGTTATATGATAGGGGAGAGAAGCTGAGCTCTGTGATATATAGGGTTATATGATAGAGGAGAGAAGCTGAGCTCTGTGATATATAAGGTTATATAATAGAGGAGAGAAGCTGAGCTGTGATATATAGGGTTATATGATAGAGAGAAGCTGAGCTGTGATATATAGGGTTATATGATAGAGGAGAGGAGCTGAGCTCTGTGATATATAGGGTTATATGATAGAGGAGAGAAGCTGAGCTCTGTGATATATAGGGTTATATGATAGAGGGAGAGAAAATGTGAGATGTGATATATAGGGTTATATGATAGAGGAGAGAAGCTGAGCTCTGTGATATATAGGGTTATATGATAGAGGAGAGAAGCTGAGCTCTGTGATATATAGGGTTATGTGATAGAGGGAGAGAAGCTGAGCTCTGTGATATATAGGGTTATATGATAGAGGGAGAGAAGCTGAGATCTGTGATATATAGGCTTATATTATAGGGGGAAGCTGAGCTCTGATATATAGGGTTATATGAGAGGAGAGAAGCTGATCTCTGTGACATATAGGGTTATATGATAGAGGAGAAGAGCTGAGCTCTGTGATATATAGGGTTATATGATAGAGGAGAGAAGCTGAGCTCTGTGATATATAGGGTTATATGATAGAGGAGAGAAGCTGAGCTATGTGATATATATGGTTATATGATAGAGGGAGAGTAGCTGAGCTATGTGATATATAGGGTTATATGATAGAGGGAAGCTGAGCTCTGTGATATATAGGGTTATATGATAGAGGAGAAGAGCTGAGCTCTGTGATATATAGGGTTATGTGATAATAGAGAGAAGCTGAGCTGTGATATATATGGTTATATGATAGAGTAGAGGAGCTGAGCTCTGTGATATATAGGGTTATATGATAGAGGAGAGAAGCTGAGCTCTGTGATAATTAGGGTTATATGATAGAGGGAGAGAAGCTGACCTCTGTCATATATAGTGTTATATGATAGGGGAGAGAAGCTGAGCTCTGTGATTATAGGGTTATATTATAGCGGATAGAAGCTGAGCTCTGTGATATATAAGGTTATATATTAGAGGAGAGAAGCTGAGCTGTTATTTATTGGGTTATATGATAGAGAGAAGCTGAGCTGTGATATATAGGGTTATATGATAGAGGGAGAGAAGCTGACCTCTGTGATATATAGTGTTATATGATAGGGGAGAGAAGCTGAGCTCTGTGATATATAGGGTTATATGATAGAGGGAGAGAAGCTGACCTCTGTGATATATAGTGTTATATGATAGAGGAGAGAAGCTGAGCTCTGTAAAATATCTGGTTATATGAAAGAGGAGAGAAGCTGAGCTCTGTGATATATAGAGTTATATGATAGAGGAGAGGAGCTGAGCTCTGTGATATATAGGGTTATATGATAGAGGAGAGGAGCTGAGCTCTGTGATATATAGGGTTATATGATAGGAGAGAGGCTGAGCTCTGTGATATATAGGGTTATATGATAGAGGAGAGAGGCTGAGTTCTGTGTTATATAGGAAGGGGCGTAACTACCGGGGTAGCAGACGTAGCAGTTGCCTCGGGGCCCGTGACCTTAGGGGGCCCGTGACCTTAGGGGGCCCAGGGCAGCTGCTGACACGTCTGCTACCCCGGTAGTTCTGCTCCTGCGGCCGCCAGCAGTGAACATACTAGTTCACTGCCGGCGGACACGGAGCTGCGGGGCCCGGCGCTTCCTGCCTATGAACGCCCGGGCCTCCGGCCCGAGCGCTCAAAGGTGGGACTGGCCGGTATTAGCAGAGTGGAGCCAACCGCGCTTTGCTCTGCTACTCTTTCTGCTAGGCCTTAAGGCCTAGCAGACGCCGGCCCCCAGTGCTGACGTGGGCTGCGTGATGACATCACATCATCGCGCGGCCCGCGCTAAGCACAAGCTGGCCGGCCGGCTGCACAGTCACATCAAGGGAGCGAGAGAAAGGTGAGTAAGGGATTTATTTATTTTAACATTAATGGAGCCCCCTGCCTGCCTATATGAACCCCCCCTGCCTGCCTATATGACCCCCCCTGAATGCCTATATGAACCCCCCTGCCTGCCTATATGAACCCCCCTGCCTGCCTATATGAACCCCCCCCTGCCTGCCTATATGAACCCCCCTGCCTGCCTATATGAACCCCCCTGCCTGCCTATATGAACCCCCCTGCCTGCCTATATGAACCCCCCCTGCCTGCCTATATGAACCCCCCCGCCTGCCTATATGAACCCCCCCCTGCCTGCCTATATGAACCCCCCCGCCTTCCTATATGAACCCCCCCACTGCCTGCCTATATGAACCCCCCACTGCCTGCCTATATGAACCCCCCCACTGCCTGCCTATATGAACCCCCCCTGCCGGCCTATATGAACCCCCCCTGCCTGCCTATATGAACCCCCCCACCTGCCTATATGAAGCCCCCCCTGCCTGCCTATATGAACCCCCCGCCTGCCTATATGAACCCCCCCTGCCTGCCTATATGAACCCCCCCTGCCTGCCTATATGAACCCCCCGCCTGCCTATATGAACCCCCCTGCCTATATGAACCCCCCTGCCTGCCTATATGAACCCCCCCTGCCTGCCTATATGAACCCCCCCTGCCTGCCTATATGAACCCCCCTGCCTGCCTATATGAACCCCCCCGCCTGCCTATATGAACCCCCCTGCCTGCCTATATGAACCCCCCCTGCCTGCCTATATGAACCCCGCCTGCTTGCCTATATGAACTTCCCTCTGACTGCCTATATGAACTCCCCTGCCTGCCTATATGAACCCCCCCACTGCCTGCCTATATGAACTCCCCCCGCCTGCCTATATGAACCCCCGGCCTGCCTATATGAACCCCCCAGCCTGCCTATATGAACCCCCCCCCCCGCCTGCCTCTATGAACCCCCCCGCCTACCTCTATGAACCCCCCCGCCTGCCTCTATGAATCCCCCTGCCTGCCTCTACAAACCCCCCCCCCACCTGCCTCTATGAATCCCCTGCCTGCCTACCTCTATGACCCCCCTGCCTGCCTATATGGGGCCCTACAACCTGCCCTAAGCCCCCTGCCTGTCTAGAGACCCTATAACCTGCTCTAAGCCCCCTGCCTGCCTATATGAGCCCCTATTACCTGCCCTAAGCCCCCTACCTGCCTATATGAGCCTCTATTACCCGCCCTAAGCCCCTGCTGCCTATATGGGGTCCTATTACCCACCCTAAGCCCCCTGCCTATATGGAGACCCTATAACCTGCCCTACGCCCCCTGCCTGCCTATATGGGGCCCTACAACCTGCCCTAAGCCCCCTGCCTGCCTATATGAGCCTCTATAACCCGCCCTAAGCCCCCTGCCTGCATGTATTGGGCCCGTATAGCCTACCCTAAGCCCTGCCTGGATGGGGCTCCTATAGACTACCACATACCCCTATAACCTGCCCTAAGCCCCCTGCCTGCATGTATTGGGCCCTTATAGCCTACCCTAAGCCCTGCCTGTATGGGGCTCCTATAGACTACCACATACCCTGTATGGGGATCCAATAGTCTACCCTAAGCCCTGCCTGCCTGTATGGGGCCCCTATAGCCTACCCTAAGCCCTGCCTGCCTATATGGGGCCCCTATAGCCTACCCTATGCCCTGCCTGCCTACATATATGGCCCCTATAGCCTACCCAAACCTTGTCTGTTTACCTGCATGGCCCTATAGCTACTTAAACCCTGCCTTCCTACCTATATGGCCCCTATATCCTGCCTGCCTATCTATATGGGGCCCTATAGCTACCTAAACTCTGTCTGCTTTATATGGGGCCCTATAGCTACCTAAACCCTACCTGCCTAAATGGATCCCATATAGCCTGGGGGGCAAGGAGTGAGGTGCTGGAAAAGTGAGGATTCTAATATATTTGTATCGAAATCTGCAGGGATAGGTGGCCGGGAGAAGTCATCATGTCGGTCTGGACCAAATGCAGAACAAAAGGGAAAGTCAAAGACTCGGTAGATAAACATCATTTGTAAGTCCCAAGATGTAACTGTGCTATATTCACTTATATGTCTGCAGAGCCTGTGTAGACTGGTGTCTACCACTATATGGTCACTATATGGTGGTAATATACAGTCTGCAGATCCTGTGTACACTGGTGTCTACCACTATATGGTGGTACTATTGGTCTTTGTAGACTGATCAGTATTAGTGTAGGGGTATTATTCAGTCACTTTGTGCTGGTAATTTGTGGTCTTGTTCTGGCAGTATGATCAGCTTCCTATGTAGTAGTGTTATTGGTTATATTGTCTTGGTATAGTGGGATTTGTTTGGTAGGAGTATGATGGTGATATGGTAGGGTGAGGTATTTGCCCCTTGTTTTATCTAGTATTCGCATGTCCCGGTAAATGTACATGGTCGGGGATGGGGGGGGGGGGGGGGTCGGGGGCCCCATCCAAAAGTTTGCTATGGGGTCCAGGCTTCTCTAGTTACGCCCCTGTATATAGGGTTATATGAGAGGAGAGAAGCTGATCTCTGTGATATATAGGGTTATATGAAAGGAGAGAAGCTCAGCGCTGTGATATATAGGGTTATATGATAGAGGAGAGAAGCTGAGCTCTGTGATATAGATAGGGTTATATGATAGAGGAGAGAAGCTGAGTTCTGTGATATATAGGGTTATGTGATAGAGGAGAGAAGCTGATCTCTGTGATATATACACATCCTGCTCTCAGAGCAGTATAAAGTATGACAGATTTGCTTTAACGTTACTGTACCCCCCTTTATAATACACCCCCTGAATGCATATACTATTCCATTATGAAGCGACATAGTGCAACAAATCAGGAAACTGAATATTCTCAGTTAAAAAGGTAACGCTGCTCCTTCAAGGGTAATAAACAATATATCAGACTATGGGAAAATGAATTTACTCATCCAGCCTTCACTTTACACACGTACTTTAAATTTATTTCAGTGATGTCATTTGGGTGTGAAATAGGAAATACTGTATCCAATATGTGAGTAATTGAATGGCAGAGCAGAACAAAAACGGGTTTATTTATGGCGGAGAAAATATTAACGTTGCCAAAATATATTTCATTTTTACGGTGACAATAAAAAGTGTTTCTTTTATCAATGTAGTTGTCTGTGGTTAATTTTTCTCCAGCAGATGTCTATTCCCATGAAATGTGACTGCCACATTTTCCCCCAACCTAGGAAATTAATGTAGCATTTAGAGTACAAGACGCAGTGTCGGATTGCAGACGACTAACGAGGAAGCATCTGCTGTCATACATCACAAGGAAGCAATTCACCTTTTATGTTCAGGCAGATCAGAGGTTTATCCAAGTTCTCGGTAAACCTACATCGCAAACTCTGGGACCACTGTGACTGGTTCACTGCACACCTTTACAAATCCCCTATTCTAAAATCTAACTTTTATTTTTAAACTTGATTAAAAATTTTTTTATTTTTTTGGGATGATCTTTCCCTATGCTTGCTCAGCCCTCTTATTCAGTCAATCAGTTAGGGAAGCGTCCCGGAAGGGTCGGCCCGACTTTAAATGGCTGGCCCTACTGTACCTCTCTTATGTCTTTAAGTTTAATTATTTACCAAGACAAGTCTCCATATATAATTGCCACTCTTTCTGATAAGGTTGTTTATACTATATGGAGAAATTTACAATATATACAATAGGGTCCTGTAGTGACTCTTTATGTATGTATGTCTTTATACAACATTACCCCATAACTAGTGGGCTAGACAAACATAGAGGATGAATAGACATGGGTATGACCTGAAAAAATCCACCTCTAAGATAGATAAATATAAAATAGACAATACCCCTAAGACAGATAAACATGAAGGGTAGACAATCCTTTATACGACCTTAAACGTCTGCCCCGACGCGTTTCCCCCCTCCTATCACACCGAGGGGTTCCTAAGGGGGTCCAGTATAGTTGTATCTCTTGTTGGATGGTATTCATAGTTGTAAGATGATATCCATATTTGCGATGGCTGCTCTGATATATGCAGGTGCATACTGGAGTATGTGCTGGCTATAAATAGTCTAGCTCACCTGTGTGCACTCTCCTCCCCACTCACTACATTAGCATCCTCCAATTCAAACTGAGCATGCTCAAAGGTCCTACTGCGCGTCACATGGCCTTAACCTTCAAACTGTGACTGGTACTGGATGTACTGATTTCTATAAAATATCATGAATACCCAGAACTCTGAGAAGAATCATTCATAAAAGTTTGTATCAGATGACAAGATGAAAAGATGAGTGAAGGATATCACATTGGCATTTTAGAGTCCGCTCCTAGACTGGACAATGTGCTGAAGGGGATCATGACTAGTGTTGCAAAGTCAAATTGGACCCAAATCAGAGCATTATAATTAGGGTCAGCCTGAATTGAATTTTGGTTTAAATTGTCAAAAAATTGTCTCTAATCGCGGCTGTAACCTTAAAGGGGTTGTTTCACAATGCTGTTTCACTGAGGCACAGGTAGCTTTACAGTTACTCTGCCTTGTAACTAGTAACTTTAACTCGCTGAGACATTACAAAGGCATAAGTGAAGAAGATTTAATCTTCAGTAAACAAAGCTACAAGTACTCCGAGGAGTGAAAACAAATGCTTGTCTGTAAACCAAAGCTAATCTTGTTAGACATAAAAGGCGATATTTTTTATGTGCATTAGTAGCGTAGAATGCGTCTGAATCTATGAACCTGTTCTATTGCAGGTCATAGATTTTGTGCTTTCTAGCTACGAAGCGACACTTCTGGCTCAGGTAAACCACTTTTAAAGTGCTCTACCTGTTCCAGCAATAATGCGTCTGTATTTGCCGTACTAAAGCTATAAATGTGTAGCGTCACGCCTTCAGCATGCTCCCCCCCATCTCAGACGCATTACAGAGTGCCGTGGGCGCTGTGTTATGCGCCTAATATTGGAGTGTGCCTGATTAAAAATATAGCAAATGGGGCTGCGACAGTTTTTGGGCTGAAAAGACACCAGACTTCTGGCGCAGCCTCGTTCATACATGTCGCCCAAAGACTCTGCTCCGGAGAGTAAGCTCTGTCCATGGTGATGTCACTCCCTGCTCTTTCTAATGAAGAAGGTAGATATGGACGTAACCAGAGAAACCTGTGTACACTCAGAGCAGATAAAATCTCTTGACCAAGGTAAAATCAAAGGGCCTATATATTTAGAAGTCTTCAATTGCCTGTCCCTACATGCTGAAAGCTAATCGTTGTAGTGAGAAAACCTGTTTAACCCTAAATTGGGATGATGTTTAGGGTTTTTAAACCCTTTTAAGGTTAATTTACCTCTCGGTGATGCTTTCAAGACCAGCAGAACTGTCCCTCCAATGTCTCTTTTGGTGCCAAATTTTGCTAGAATTGACATCAGAGCAGAAGTGACTTTGGAGTAACAGCACCAGTGGTTTGGGTATAGTTAGGGTACGGGCTAGGACAGAGTAAAAAAAAAATCAGGTTCAGGACCTCTTGAATTTTTTTGATTAAACCAGTTGACACCAGATTCAAGCAACAGTAATCATTAGTGAAAAAGTTTATTAAAATCACATACAAGGAGCAGCCAGGCTAAGAGACTTTCAAAACAATCCACAAAAGAAGTTGCCTGACATAACACATTAGGTGGTCACAGCCAAGAATTGCTGGCTGCAGCTTTGATATTCCTTGTATGTAGACTTGTGCCCATTTATTAGAGGCACAGAAAGGCTCCTTATCTGACATGTATGAAAACTGTCTTGGTGTATGACATTCTTTATTGCCCACATCAACCAATCATAGCCCATAGCAACCAATCAGAGCTCATAGCAACCGATCAGATCCCATGGCAACCAATCAAAAATCCCCTTTAATTTTTTCAGAGCGCTATTGGAAATGAAAGGGGAGCTCTGATTGGTTGCTGTGAGCTCTGATTGGTCGCTATAAGCTCTGATTGGTTGCTATGTGCTCTGATTGATCGCTAGGAGCTCTGATTGGTTGCTATGGATTCTGATTGATTGCTATGGACAACAAAGAGAGTCTTAGACCAAGACAGTTTTCATACATGAGGCCCTGAGTCTTCTGTTGCTGATTGCACGTTTCAACAGGAAATGCAGTTAAAAATATAAGGAAAAATTTGCCAATTCTCCTTCATATGATTTATTAGTGAATATGGCTCAATAGCAGGGGAGAAGGGGTTCCTGTTCTGAAGGACCCATGTTAATACATCATATGGTCTGATGATGTCTAGGATAATCAATGGGAAATGAGCATATGGGTGCATATCTCCCAACTTTTTAGAGATTACAAAGAGGGACACATCTGGCCACGACTTCAACCACACCCAAATACATAACATCACACCAAGACACACCTCTAACCACACCCAAACACATACATGCCAACTTTTTAGATAGCCAAAAAGATACAGAATCGCATTGTATGCAATGATGAAATATTAAGTAAGTTGTTAGGAATATACAGCCAGGAAGCAATCAGATACTTATTAAAGCAAGATAGTCAGTTTATTGATGTAAATCTATTTCCCAAATGTAAAAGAGGGACATTTATAGAGCTAAGAGGGACAAAGGCTAAAAATAGGGACTGTCCCTCTAAAATAGGGTCTCTTGGTAGGTACGTGAGTGCATATTTCAGTGTCCGTGCACCTAAAAAAGATATCTATGGCACTTAGGACCTAGAGTAGATTTCATCTAATTTATGCCACTTTGTGGTCTAGGGCTTGTGTAACCAAACTCTTTCCCTAAGTCCCTTATACTATTTGAAATGTGGGATAAAACAACTCAAAAGTCATAGATTTTTGAGCAATTAAAGCTGGCACACAAATCTGCTACTTTTCTACATCAGAATATTATTGTAAATCACTTAAATTGTCCCAGAAATCTCACAACGTGCATGACGGTGATAAATTTGTTGTATCATCTTCTTGACTTGCTTTATGCAGTTTTTTCTCTCTCCCACTCACTCGTTATAAAGGAACCAGTGAATGGTCAGAGCGGACATTGGCATATGACATACGGCACGTCCACTGTTTATAACCAGTGTAAAGCTTGACTTCTGGGAGTTGCCGTAGAAACTTGGCATAACATGGAGTCAGCAGTCTCCTATAACAAAGCTCCTTCTGTTCCTAGGAGACAGCACTCGCTTGGTTGACTAATATTGCAAGGTGTCTGCCAGGGTCCATTTGTTGGCTAAGTGTTAAAATAAAATTCCTGGGAAAATGTGAATATCCTCAACATCTCGATACAACTTTCCTTTTCACGTTATCAGATTGCTCTGGATATTTGTTCTTTCTATTTTTGCTTTTGGGGATGATATAACTTTTTGACAGTACCTCGCTCTGAAGCTGTGTCACTTGCTTGGCAAAAGCTGTGTCTAATGTCGCTGGCATCGTCTTGTACAGGGACTTGGATAATTCCTTCTTCCCGGCTTCCTTGTATTTTGTCTGGAAGATGAAAAAATAGACATTTGGCTGGGAGATTACTTGCAAGCACAGACATAGGTGTAACTACTTGAATACAGTAGTTGGTAGGAATTTAGGACTCCAACCAGCTCGAGAACAGGACCGTGTCTAAATATTGTATATGTCCTTGGAACACTTCACATCACATCTCCTCTCTAAAAAACATATGTTGTGGTCAATTTGAGACTGAGGTGCCTAAGGCTATGTCTATGCAGCACAGTATTCTCGTTGGATTTTCGGTGGATCCAGTATTAAGAATCCACCGAAAATCCGATGGTACACAGTGCTTTGTAGACCACAATGAAAAATCTGTGCTGTAGTCTACATAGCACAGGTATTTTCTGGTCGGTTTTAAAATCCGGCGGATTTGAAAACATGCTGTATATTCTGCCGGATTGCCATTGGATTCCTGTACATTCAATGTACGGTGCCGATGGCAAATCCGAAAACCAACCGTGGCTTTTAGCTCAGAGCTGCGCCAACAAAACGCGGTCCAGCAATGTTAAAATGTCGCTGCATTTTGGAGGGCATTTTAATATTGCTGTGTAGACATAGCCTAAGGCCCACCAGTGGAATCTCATTCTGGGGCCCACACAACAGCTACTGTACATGCTTCTTATACTCTGCCTCTTACATTTTACCTGTTACTTTCTGCCTCTCCCAAGGATGTTAATGCAGTTTAAGAGGAACTCCAGGTCTGATATGCTCAAGGGCCCACCAGGGGTTTCCTCTGTCCCCCTGTAGGCCAGTTCAAGCCTGGTCATGGTAATTATACCTGTTCCCAAACACTGACATAATAATATGTTACCAGTGAGCATGAATTCCTGCAAGTTTTTGCACATAGTGAAATATAGTGGTCCCTCAACATCCAATATTAATTGGTTCCAGGACAACCATTGATTGTTGAAACCATAACTCTATGGAAAACTTCCAGTTGGTTCCAAAACCCTGAAATGTCACCAACATAATGCAAAAAGAAGATGAAAGAAAATAAAGCAAATAAAGAATCCATATAAAGCAAGTCTTTCCATATAATATCAGAGAGAGCTGATGGAAACTGGAAATCAATTTCTATTTTTGGGTCATGTACTTTATACACAATGAGGCACACTTAGCAAGGCAGTTATGTGATGTACACCATGTTTATTATGTGTTCTAGACGCTTCTGCGCCTCGTCCGTCAAAAGAGATGTGGCCTTGGCTAAAAGGGGGGGCTGCACTGGAAAAGGGGCATAGCTTAATGTGCACCAAAAATGCGCCAACATTTTGTAGTAGTTTGTAGCATAAAAGTAAGTCAACTTAAAAGTGGTATGAAGTCAGACTAGACAGTTTTAACCTGTGCCAGATTTATCAACACTATAATAAATGTGTACCACTACCATGTGTATACAATCTTGTCTGGAGTGACGTAAAGAGGCCTAAGATGATTTGAAATTGTTAACTCTTTGCCTCCTGCCTGTTATTTCTGCACCGCACACCAAGGGCACCTCACACACCACCCACGGCAGGCAGTTGAGAGAGAGAGAGAGACCATCACCAGAGTGTGTCCCGGGGGAAAACAACTACCACCACCGTCATCCATAGTGCAGACTCCCTCTTCACTGGTGCTGGGTGACGGAGGAGCATGAGGTGGGGATAGTGAAGTGTGTAGCCACCGTGACAAGGAACAGGCCTGGGCCTGCGGCTGCCGCTCCCATCTTCCCTCTCCTCTGCCTCCCTCTGTGCTGCTCCGGTTTAGCGCATGAACCCCTAATGATAAGCCCACCCTCCTTGAAGAGCCTCAGCAGTTTTCAGCTCTCCTGGAGAAATTATGTGTTATTATGTAAGGAAGGTGAAAACAGGGAGTATTGTGCACTGTGCAAAACGAAGACTCTGGGATGTGCTGATGCTCTACCATATGAGTTCTACTAGACTATATAAAACTGTGTTGTATTATTCCTGCAAGACTAAGTATATGCCTTTTGTTTCATATGTTATATGAAAACCATGTGTATAGCACTTATGTTTTTCTAGTTGTTACATGTTGTAGTCTCCCTTTAGTTGGCAATATGGAAAATTATGACTTTGTGCACCATACTGCTGTTGGTGTGAAGCAACTAGCATAAGGAGCACTGAAGATGGAGATTAGTGGATTTGTGCTCATTTGACTATTTTCTGGGTACGGTTCTATGCCCTAAATGAAAGAGTTTTACACCAGAACTGGTTGTGGTGCTAGGCTGAATGGGAGTCTGAGCACATGACCTAGTTGCTGGTGGGTCAGCAGTGGAAACGGTACACCAAGTGTAGAACTGGGCCGAAAAAGAGGTAGCTGTAAGATGCCAAAAGCAACTAGCCCAAAAACTGTTAGGACGGCTGATTAGGTTTAGGATGTAGGTGCAGCCACAGGCTTCCCACTGAGAGTGACAGGAGGCCCCTATCAGATAGGTGACTGAGAAGGACAGTAAGGGAACAGGGAGAGGTGTCTACCTGGATGAAGGTGAGAAGCCGGTGAGAAACACCTACAAATCCAAGTAAGCCGAGAATGAGGAACTCCTGGATCAGGAGCTAAGCAAGAGGGTAGCTCTTGAAGCTCTGCATATAGTTAGAGCACTTGGAGCAAGATCTTAGAGACCTTGACAAAGCTTAATCAGAACCACAACTGTTAAAGACTTGTGAGATCCGCCATATTTGGTAAACTTGTATGTATGTCTCTTGTAAGCATAGGTGCCACTAGAAAGTAAAGATATATTCAATTCAGTTATTTATGCTG
>JAODAL010055600.1:0-23843 GCA_025379985.1 Phyllomedusa bahiana
TAGGGGGGGCAGTGGGCACATCTATGGAGGGCCGGTGGGACAGAGCCAGTGGGGGGGCACGGGCACATCTATTAGGGAACGGGGTGACAGAGCATTAGTGGGGAGCAGCGGACCAAAATCAAAGGGGGGGCCGGAATTTTGGGCAGAACGCTAAAGGGGAGCAAACGGACCCCACATGGGAGGGGGCCCGGGTTTTTGGAAAGCACTAGTGGGGGAGCAAACTGGGCACGCCCATAAGGGACCGGGGTGGACAGAGCACTAGTGGGGAGCAGTGGACACATCTATGGAGGGAGCGGTTGTGGACAGAGCACTAGTGGGGAGCAGCGGTCACATCTATGGAGGGAGCCGTTGTGACCAGAGCACTAGTGGGGAGCACGGGCCATTTTATGGGGAGCCGGGTGAACAGAGCATAGTGGGGAGCAGCGGGGCCCCTTTTAAAGGAGGGAGCCGGGGGTGAAAAGGAGCCCTAGAAAGGGGGCAGCGACACATCAAAGGAGGGGGCCGGTTGAACAAAAGGGACTATGGGGAGCAGCAGACACATCTATGGAGGGAGCCGTTATGGACAGAGCACTAGTGGGGGGCAAACGGGCCCCATCTAATTGGGGTGGAAACCCTTTGGACAGAGCACTTGGGGGGGCAGCGACACATCTATGGAGGGACCTGTGTTTGGGCCGGGGCACTAGTGGGGAGCAGCTGACACATCTATGGAGGGAGCCGTTTTGGACAGAGCACTAAATGGGGGGGCAGGGGGGACACAAACCTTTTGGAGGGGAGCCGGGGTTTGGGCAAGCACTGTTGGGGGGCAGCGGGCAAAAACCCATGGAGGGGCCGGTGGGACAAGCAAAAATATGTGGGAGCAGCAGAAAACCCTCTAAGAGGGAGCCGGTGGCCCCGGGGGGACAGAGCACTATTTGGGGGGGGGAAACGGACACATCCGTGGAGTGATCCGGGGGGTGGACTGAGCCCCTAAAGGGGGGGTTGGGGCACAACTATGGAGGGGGCCCGGGGGGACAGACAAATAAATGGGGAGCATGGAACCCTTTTAATTTAGGGACCGGTGTTTACAGAGCAAATAGTGGGACAGTGGGCCCCAACTATGGAAGGGGGGCCCCGGGGACAGAGCACAATGGGGAGCACGAACACATCATGGAGGGAGCCCCGGGGGACAGAGCCTAGTGGGGGGCAAACGGGCACAACTATGGAGGGAGCCCTTGTTTACCAGGGGCACTAGGGGGTAGCGGACACATCTAAGGAGGGGGCCCCTGTGGAAAAGAGCAAATAGTTTGGGGAGCAGGGGAAAACATCTATGGAGGGCCGGTGGGGGACAGGGCCCCTAGTGGGGGGCAAGGGCACACTTGGAGAGAGCCGGTGTGAAAAGAGCCCCTATGGGGGGCACGGGCACAAACTATGGGGGGAGCCGTTTTTGACCAAGCAAAATATGGGGAGGGAGCAAAACATCTATGGAGGGGGCCGGTGGGGACAGAGCACTAGTGGGGAGCAGTGGACACATCTATGGAGGGAGCCGGTGTGGACAGAGCACTAGTGGGGAGCAGTGGACACATCTATGGGGGGAGCCGGTGTGGACAGAGCACTATGGGGACAGCGAAACCCCTCTATGGAGGGGGCCCCTGTTTAAAAGAGCACTAGTTTGGGGGGGCACACACAAACATGGGGGAGCCGGTGTGGACAGAGCACTAGTGGGGAGCAGGGGACACATCTATGGAGGGACCTTGGAAAAAGAGCACAAAATGGGGAGAGCGGGCACTTTTATGGAGGGAGCCGGTGTGGGAAAAGGGGAGCTTAGTGGGAGGGAGGGACACATCAATTTTAGGGAGCCGGTGTGAACAAAAGCACTAGTGGGAAAACAGGGGACACATCTATGAGGGAAACTGGTGTGGGGCAAAACACTAGTGGGGAGCAGGGAACCCATCTATTGGGGGGGAGCCGGTGCCGGGTGGGCAGAGCCCCTAGTTGGGGGAGCAGCGGACCCCATAATGGGGGGAGCCGTTTGGACAGAAACACTAGTGGGACGGGGGACCCCACTAAAGGAGGGAGACGGTTGGGGCAGATCACTATTTGGGGAGCAGAGGACACATCTATGGGGGGAGCCGGTGTTTAAAAGAGCACTTTGTGGAGGGCAGCGGGCACATCTATGGGGGGACCGTGTGGACAGAGCCTAGTGGGACACGACACATTTTAAAGGGGGGAGCCCGGTGTGGCCCAAACACTAATTTGGGGGGGCACGGGAAAACATCAAAAAGGGGGGAGACGGTTTGGAAAAGATCACTAGGGGGGGCAAGGACACATCTATGGGGGGGAGCCCCGGTTTTGGCCCAAACACTAGTTTGGGGAAACAGCGGACACATCTATGGAGGGGGCCGGTTTGGGCAGGGGCACTAGTGGGGGGCAGCGGGCACATAAAGGAGGGAGCCGGTTTTGGGGCAAAGGGACTAGTTGGGAGCAAACGACACCTCTATTTTAGGGGCCGGGTTTGGGCAGAGCACTATTTTGGGGAAACAAGACCCCATCTATTGGGGGGAACCCCCGGGGTGGACAAGCACAAGTGGGGAGCAAAACACATCATTTTGGTTAAAACCGGTGCCAGGGTGGACAAGCACTTGGGGGGACAGGGGCCCATCTATAAGGGAGCCGGTGAAAAAGAGCATTTGTTTGGGGGGCAGAGGGCACATTAAAATTTAGGGAGCCGGGGGGAGAGACACTAGGGAACAAGACACATCTATGGGGGACTGTTTTGGGGCCCGAGCACTAAATGGGGAGCAGTGGACACTCTATGGGAAAGGGGGCCGGTGCCGGTGTGGACAGAGGCAATTTGGGGGGCAAACGGCCCCCAAAGGAGGGACCGGTGTGGACAGGAAACACTAGTGGGGAGGGAGAAAGGCACATCTAGGAGGGGGCCGGGGCCGGTGTGGGAAAAGGGGCACTATTTTAGAGCAGCGGAAAACATCTAGGATTTAGCCGTGTGGAAAAGAGACTAGTTGGGGGGGCAGCGGGCCATTTATGGAGGGAGGCCCTTTGGGCAGGCACTAGTTTGGGGAGCAGCGGACACATTGGAGGAGCCCGGGGGTGGAAAAGAGCATAGTGGGAAAACAGAGACACATCTATGGAGGGAACCGGTGTTGGGCAAAAGGGACTAGTGGGGGCAGAGGGCCAAACCCATGGAGGGGGCCGGGGCCGGTGTGGACAGTGCACTAGTTGGGGAGCAGTGGACACATCTATGGATGGAGCCGGTGTGGACGGAGCACTGTGGGGGGGGAAAGGGCAGCCGGGGACACATCCCTAATTGGAAAGGGGGGCCCCGGTGTGGGGGGGCCAAGGGGGCACCAGGGGGGGGGGGAGGGGGGCCCGGGGGGACAAAAATTCCCCTTTTGGAGGGAGCCGTTGTTCACAGAGCACTATTTGGGGGGCAGCGGGGTTTCCCTCTAAAGGAGGAGCCTTGTGGAAATGACACTATTTGGGGGGCGGGGACACAAATATTGGGGGAACCGGGTGGGGCAGACACAGTGGGGGGCAGTGGACACATCTAAAAGGAGGGCAGCCGGGGTGGGCAAGCACTATTGGGGAGCACGAACCATCTATGGAGGGAGCCGGGAAAAGGAAAAGAAACACTAGTGGGGAAACAGCAGACACATCAAAGGGGGGAGCCGGTTTTGGACAGAAAAACTAAGGGGGGGAAACACGGACCCATTTTATGGGGGAAACCGGTTTTTGGACCCGGAAAATTAAATAGGGTTCCGAGGACCCCATCTATTTGGGGAGAGCCCCGGGGGTGGGCAGAAGCACTATTTGGGTGCAAGGGGCACAACTAGGAGGGGCCGGTGTGGACAGAGCACTAGTGGGGAGCAGTGGACACATCTATAGAGGGAGCCGGTTTGGACAGAGCACTAGTGGGGAGCAGCAGACACATCTATAAAAGGGAGCCATTTTGGGGCAGGTACTAGTGGGGGGCCGAGGGCACATCTATGGAGGGAGGCCCCGGGGGGACAAGCACTAGGGGGAGCAGGAAAACCCTCTCCCGAAGGGGAAACCGGGGGTGGACAGACAAATTTTGGGGGGGCCCGTGGACCAAAATCTAAAGGGGGGGAGCCGGTTTTGGACAGAGCACTATGGGGGAACACAGAAAACCCCTCTATGGGGGGGAGCCCCTTTTGGAAAAGAGCACTATTGGGGGGGCACGGACACATCATGGAGGGGGCCCGGGGTTTTTCAGAGCAAATAGTGGGGTGCAGCGGACACATCTATGGAGGGAGCCGTTGTGACCAGAGCACTAGTGGGGAGCAGCGGACACATCTAAAGGGGGGGGGCCCCTGTGGACAAGCAAATAGTGGGGGGCAGCGGGCACAACTATGGAGGGAGCCTTTTGACCCCAAGCACAAATTGGGGGGGGAGCGGACACATCTATGGAGGGGGCCCCCGTGGGACAGGCACTAGTGGGGAGCATAGGACACATCTATGGAGGGAGCCGGGGTGGGTGAGCACTAGGGGGAGGGAGCGGCACATCTATGGGGGGAACCGGTGTGGAAAAAGACTATGGGGAGAGTGGAAAACCTTTTATGGGGGGGCCGGTGTGGACAGAGCACTAGTGGGGGGGGCAGCAGAACCATCTATGGAGGGAGCCGGTGTGGACAGAGCCCTAATTTGGGGGGCAGCAGGAAAACATTATGGAAAGGGAAACCCCGGGTGGCAGAGCACTAAAAGGGGGGGCAGCAAGACACAAACTATGGAGGGAGCCGGTGGGGGACCCGAGCAAGGGGGGGACACGGACACAAACTATGGAGGGGGGCCGGTGTGGGGCAGAGCACTATTTGGGGGGCAGCGGAACATCTATGGGGGGGCCGGTGTGGGGCAGAGCACTAGTGGGGAGCACGGAAACCCCTCTAAGGAGGGAGGGGCCCGGGGTGGACAGAGCACTATAATTTTCAGAGGGCACATCTATGGAGAGGGGCCGGGGTGGACAGAACACTATAGGGACAGTTGGGCACATCTATGGGGTGGAGCCGGTGTGTGAACCCAAACACTAGTGGGACAGGCGGGCACATCATAAGGGAAACCTTTTTGGGCAAGCACATGGGGAGCGGACACATCTATGGGGAGCCGGGTGTTGGGCGAAACCCCTATGGGGAGCCGGAAAACATCAAGGAGGGGGGCCGATGTGGACCAAGCAAATAAATGGGAGCAGCGGACACATCCCTTGGGGGGACCGGTGTGGACGGGAGCACTATGGGGAGCAAACGGACACAACTATGGAGGGGGCCGGGGTGGACGATTCCCCTAGGGGGGGGGGAGCAGCGGGCCCATCTATGGGGGGGAGCCGGGGGGTGGACAGAACACTAGTTTGGGGGGCAGAGGACACATCATGGAGGGAGCCTTTTTGGACAGAGCCTATTGGGGGGGCAGCGGACACATCTTTGAGGGGGCCGGGGTGGACCCGAGCACTAGTGGGGGGCCCGCGGGCACATCTATTTGGAGGGGGCCGGGTGTGGCCCGACACTAGTTGGGGGGCAGCGAACCCCATCTTTGGAGGGAAACCGGTTTTGGGCAGAGCCTAGTGGGGACAGCAGAAAACATCTATGGAGGGGGGCCGGGGGTGGACCCGAGCAAAAGTTGGGGGGCACGGGGCACATCTCAGAAGGGAAAACCCGGGGTGGGGCAGAGCCCTAGTGGGGGAACAATGGAAAACATCTATGGAGGGAGCCGGTGTGGACAGAGCACTAGTGGGGAGCAGCAGTCACATCTATGGAGGGAGCTGGGTGGACAGAGCACTAGTGGGGAGCAGCGGACACATCTATGGAGGGAGCCGGTGTGGACGGAGCACTAGTGGGGAGCAGCGGACACATCCCATGGATTGGGGCCAGTGGGGGAAAGGAGCACTAGTGGGGAGCAACGGACACATCTATGGAGGGAGCAGGTGTGGACAGAGCACTAGTGGGGAGCATTTGGGCACATCTAAAGGGGCAAAACCGGGGTTTGGGCCCGGGGCACTAGTGGGGAGCATTGGGAACAACAAAAAGGGACCCCGGGGTTGACAGAGCACTATGGGGACTAGCGGACACACTATGGGGAGGGCCCGGGGTTTTACAGAGCACAAGTGGAGACCCCGGGCCAAAAATCTTAAAGGAGGGCCGGTGTTTGGGGAAAAAGCAAAGGGAGAGCAGGGAAAACATCTATGAGGGAGCCGGGGGCCGGTGTGGATAGAGCACTAGTGGGAGCAAACGGCACATCATTGGGGGAGCCGGGGTGGGCAGAGCAAATAGTGGGGAGCAGCGGCACATCTATTTAAGGGGGGGCCGGGGTGGCCAAAACCAAATAGTGGGGGAGCACGGGCCCCATCTATGGAGGGAGCCGGGTGGACAAGCACAAATGGGGAGCAGCGAAAAACATCTATGGGGGAGCCAGTGTGGAAAAGACAACTAGTGGGGAAACCGCAGACACAACTATTGGGGGGAGCCCCCGGGGTGGAAAGAGCACTATTTGGGGAACAAGGGGCACCCTCTATGGGGGACCGGTTTTGGACAGAGCACTAGTTTGGGGGCAGCGGGAAAACACTATGGTGGAAGCCCCGGGGGTGGGGCAGAGAATAGTGGGGAGAAACAAGACACATCTATGGAGGGAGGGCCGGGTGGACAGATCCCCTAGGGGGGGCACAGGGCACTTCCCATGGAAGGGGGCCGGTGGGACAATTTACTAAATTTGGGGGGGGGAGAATAAAACATCATGGAGGGGGGCGGGGGTGGACGAGCAAATAGGGGGAGCAGCGGACACATCTATGGGGGGAGCCGGTGTGGACTGAGCACTATGGGGGGCAGCACACATCTATGGAGGGGGGGGCCCTTTTGGGGCCCGATCAAATTTGTGGGGACAAAAACACATTATGGAGGGAGCTGGTGTGGAAAAAGCACAAATGGGGGGGGACGGACAAAATCTATGGGGGGGGCCTGTGGACAGAGCACTATTGGGGGGCAGCGGCACTCAAAGGGAGGACCGGGGTGGACGACAACTAGGGGGAGCATCGGAAAACATCTATTGGGGGGAAACCGGTGTGGACAGAAACACTAGTGGGGAGGGACGGACACATCTTAGGAGGGAGCCGGGGTTTACAGAGCCCCTAGTTGGGGCAGCCACAACCAACTATGGAGGGATGGGTGTGGGGCAACCCCTAAATGGGGATTTTCGGACACATCCTTTCGGAGGGGGGCCGGTGTTGGGCAGAGCACTATGGGGGGCAGCGGCACATCTATGGGGAAGACGGGTTTAACAGAGCACTAGTGCGTAGCTCGGACACCTCTATGGGGGGGGCCGGTGTGGAAAAGAGCATAGTGGGGGGGCAAGGGGCCCCCATCATGGGGGGGCCCCGGGGTGGGCAGAGCACTATTGGGGGGCAAGACACATCTTGGGGACCGGTGTGACAGATCACTAGTGGGGACAGCGGGCAAAATTTTATGGAGGGGGGCCGGTTGGGAAAAGAAACACTAGTGGGGAGCAGGGTACACATCTATGGAGGGAGCCGGTGTGGACAGAGCACTAGTGGGGAGCAGAGGACACATCTATGGAGGGAGCCGGTGTGGACAGAGCACTAGTGGGGAGCAGCGGACACATCTATGGAGGGAGCCGGTGTGGACCCCAAACACTAGTGGGGGGCAGCGGGCACATCTAAAGGGGGGAGCCGGTTGGAAAACACTAGTGGGGACAGCCGGGCACATTTTTAAAGGAGGGAGCCGGTGTTGGGCAGAGCACTAAGGGGAGCAGGGGGCACATCATGGGGGGAGCCTGTGTTTGGGCAGAGCACTAGTTGGGGGCAGAGGACCCATCCCATTGGGGGGGGGGCCGGTGTGGAAGGGGCACTAGTTTTGGGGGCACGGACCCCATCTATGGAGGGAGCCGGTGTGAACAGAGCACTAGTGAGGAAACAGGGGGCCATCTAAAAAGGGAGCCCCGTGTGGACAAAAGCACTATTAGGGGCAGAGGACACATTTTATGGGGGGGAGCCGGGGTGGAAAGAGGGACTAATTTGGGGGCACGGACACTCTAGGAAAGGGGGCCGGGGTGGACAAAGCACTAGTTTGGGGGCAGCAGACACCCTCTATGGAGGGAGCCCGGGGTGGGGACAAAAGCGCTAGTGGGACAGCGGACAAAATCTTTTTGGGGGGAGCCGGGGTGGGCAGAGCACAAATGGGGAGCAGGGGGACACATCTATAAGGGGTCCGGTGGGCCCGGGGTGGACAAGCACTAAAAATTGGGGGGGGGACGGGCACATCTATGGAAGGGGGGCCCGGGGGGGACAGAGCAATAGGGGGAGCAGCCCAAAAACCCTCAAAGGAGGGAGCCGGTGTGGACAGAGCACTAGTGGGGAGCAGCGGACCCCATCTATTGGGGGGAGCCCCGGGGTTTGGGCAGAGGGACTAGGGGGAGCAGCGGGCACATCCTTTGGGGGGAGAACGTGTGGATGGAGGGACCAAATGGGGAGCAGAGGACCCTCTAAGGGGGGGAAACCGGGGTTACTGAGGGACTAGGGGGAGCACGGGCACATTTTTAAAAAAGGGGGCCCCCCTGGGACAAGCACTAATGGGAGCACGGACACGTCCAAAGAGGGAGCCGGGGTTGGGGGAGCACTAAGTGGGGGGCAGCGGGCACATCTGGGAGGGGGCCGGTTTTTGGACAGAAACACTAGTGGAGAGCAGCGGACACATCTATGGAGGGAGCCGGTGTGGACAGAGCACTAGTGGGGAGCAGCGGACACATCTATGGAGGGAGCCGGAGCCGGTGTGGATAGAGCACTAGTGGAGAGCAGCGGACACATCTATGGAGGGAGCCGGTGTGGGGCAGGGCCTAGGGGCAGCAGAGGACAATCTGTGGAGGGACCGGGGTGGACAGGCACTAGAAAAAGCAGCCGGGCACCTCTAAGGGGGAGCCCCGGGGGGTAAAGAAACAAATATGGGGAGCAGAGGGCACACATGGAGGGAGCCGGTGTGGACAGAGCACTAGTGGGGAGCAGCAGACACATCTATGGAGGGAGCCGGTGTGGACAGAGCACTAGTGGGGAGCAGCGGACACATCTATGGAGGGAGCCGGTGTGGACAGAGCACTAGTGGGGAGCAGCGGACACATCTATGGAGGGAGCCGGTGTGGAAAGAGCACTAGTGGGGAGCAGCGGACACATCTATGGAGGGAGCCGGTGTGGACAGAGCACTAGTGGGGAGCAGCGGACACATCTATGGAGGGAGCCGGTGTGGACAGAGCACTAGTGGGGAGCAGCGGACACATCTATGGAGGGAGCCGGTGTGGACAGAGCACTAGTGGGGAGCAGCGGACACATCTATGGAGGGGGGCCTTGTTGGGGCAGAGCACTAGTGGGGAAACCGGGGAGACTTTATGGAGGGAGCCGGAGCCGGTGTGGACAGAGCACTAGTGGGGAGCAGCGGACACATCTATGGAGGGAGCCGGTGTGGACAGAGCACTAGTGGGGAGCAGCGGACACATCTATGGAGGGAGCCGGTGTGGACAGAGCACTAGTGGGAGCAGCGGACACATCTATGGAGGGAGCCGGTGTGGACAGAGCCCTAGGGGGAGCACGGACACAAACCAAAGGAGGAGCCGGTGGTTTGGGCAAGCACTAGTGGGGGGCCCGCGGACACATCTAGGAGGGACCTGGTTTTGGACAAAGCACAAATGGGGGGGCACGGACACATCTATGGAGGGAAACCGGTGGAAGAGCACTATGGGGAGCAGTGGAAAACATCTATGGAGGGATCCGGGGTTTTTCCCAAACACTAGTGGGGAGCAGAGGACACATCTATAGAGGGAGCCGGTGTGGACAGATCACTACTGGGGGGCAGTGGGGCACATTAAGAGGGAGCCGGTGTTGACCCAAACACTAGTGGGGAGCAGCCCGGGCACATCTATGAGGGAGCCCTTTTTGGACAGAATTTACTAGGGGACCCCTTTTACACATCATAGAGGGAGCCGGTTTGACAGAGCCCCTATGGGGGGGCAGCGGAAAACCCTCTATAGAGGGGGCCGGGTGGGCAGATTTACAAATGGGGGGCACGGACACATCTATAGAGGGAGCCGGTGTGGACAGATCACTAGTGGGGAGCAGCGGACACATCTATGGAGGGAGCCGGTGTGGACAGAGCACTAGTGGGGAGCAGCGGACACATCTATGGAGGGAGCCGGTGTGGACAGAGCACTAGTGGGGAGCAGCGGACACATCTATGGAGGGAGCCGGTGTGGACAGAGCACTAGTGGGGAGCAGAGGACACAATCAAAAAGAGGGGGTTCCGGGGTTTTGGGCAAAAGCACCAGGAGGAGCAGGGGACACATCTATGGAGGGAGCCGGTGTGGACAGAGCACTAGTGGGGAGCAGCGGACACATCTATGGAGGGAGCCGGTGTGGACAGAGCACTAGTGGGGGGGCAGGGAACACTATGGGGGAGCCCCGGGGTGGACAGACACTAGTGGGGACACCGGGCACATCTATAGAGGGAGCCGGGGGGGAAAAGAACAAATAGTGGGGGGCAGGGGCAAAATCAAAGGAGGGGGCCGGTGTGGACGGACAAATAGTGGGGAGCAATTTGGAAACCCTCTATAGAGGGAGCCGGTTGGGCAATCACTATTGGGGGGGGAGCGGACACATCTATAGAGGGAGCCGGTGTGGACAGAGCGCTAGTGGGGAGCAGCGAACACATCTATGGAGGGCCGGGGGTGGACAGAGCAAATAGTGGGAGCAGAGGACACAACTAAAGGAGGACCGGTGTGGACAAAAAGCCAGTGGGGGGGCAGCGGAACATCAAAGGATGGACCCCGTGTGGACGGAGCACTATGGGGAGCACGGGCACATCTAATTTAGGGAGCCGGGGGGACGAGCACTAGTGAGGAGCAGGGGACACATCTATGGGGGGTCGGGTGGGGACAAGCCCCTAGTGGGGAGCAAACGGACACCAAACTAAGGGGGGAGCCGGTTTTGGAAAAGAGCACTAGTGGGGAGCAGCGGACACATCTATGGAGGGAGCCGGTGTGGACAGAGCACTAGTGGGGAGCAAACGGGCAAAATCATGGAGGGGGCCCGGGGGTGACAAGCACTAGGGGGAGGGACAGACACATTATGGAGGGAGCCCCCGGGGTGGACAGACACCCAATTTGGGGGGGGAAAATTTAAATCTATGGGGGGACCGGGGTTGACGGGGCAAATAGTGGGGTCAGTGGGGCACCTCTATGGAAAGGGGGCCGGTTTGTTGACAGAAACACAGTGGGGACCCCGAACACATCTATGGGGGAGCCCTTTTGAACAACCCCTAATGGGGAGCGCGGGAAAAATCTATTGAGGGAGCCGGTGTGGACAGAGCACTAGTGGGGAGCAGCGGACACATCTATGGAGGGAGCCGGTGTGGACAGAGCACTAGTGAGGAGCAGGGGACACATCTATGGAGGGAGCCGGTGTGGACAGAGCACTAGTGGGGAGCAGCGGACACACTATTTGGGGGGAGCCGGTGTTTGGGCGAGCACTATTTAGGAGCAGGGGAAACATCTATGGAGGGAGCCGGTGTGGAAAGGGCACTAGTGGGGAGCAGCGGACACATCTATGGAGGGAGCCCGGGGTTTTACAGAAACGTAGTGGGGAGCAGAGGTCACATCTATGGAGGAGCCGGTGTGGACAGAGCACTAGTTGGGGAGCAGCGGACACATACTTTTGGGGGACCCCGGGGTTAACAAGCACTAGTTGGGGGGCACGGTAAAACTATGGGGGAGCCAGTGGGACAAAAAGCACTATTGGGGGGCCAAACGGACAATCTATGGAGGGGGCCGGTGTGGACAAGCAAATAGTTAGGGGCAGGGGACACATCATAGAGGGACCGGGGTGGACAGAGCAAATATGGGGAGCAGGGGCACATCTATGGGGGAGCCGGTGTTGACGAGCGCTGTGGGAGCAGGGGACACATCTATGGAGGGGCCGGGTGGAAAAGAGCGCTAAAGGGGGGGCAGCGGGCCATCTATGGTTTGGGGGGCCGGTGTGGGCAACACTAGTGGGAGCAGGGGGAAAACATCAAGGGGGGGATCCGGGGGGACAGAGGGACTATGGGGAGCAGGGGGCACATCAAAAAGGGAGCCGGTTTTTGGGGCAAAACAAATATGGGAGCAGGGGACCATCTTTTGGTGGGAGCCGGTGTGGACAGGCACAAGGGGGGCAGCGGAAAACATCTAAAGAGGGGCCGGGGTTACAGAGCGCTAGTGGGGAGCAGAGGACACATCTATGGAGGGACCGGGGTGGAAAGAGGGGCAAAATGGGGAGCAAACGGGCACATTATGGGGGGGAGCCGGTTTTGACAGAGCACTATGGGGGGCAGCGGAAAACATCTATGGAGGGAACCGGGGAAAAGAGCACTATTGGGGAGCAGCGGACAAAATCAAAGGGGGGAGCCGGTTTTGGGGCAAAAGCACTAAATGGGGAGCAGCGGACACATCTATGGAGGGATCCGGTGTGGACAGGCAAAAGTGGGGGGGCACGGGCACATCAAAGGAGGGAGGTTTTTGGGGCAGGCACTAGTGGGGAGCAGCGGACACATCTATGGAGGGATCCGGTGTGGACAGAGCACTAGAGGACTGGAATCTGCTCAGGGCTTGGAAGGTGTCATCAGTAAATAACCTTTTGTTTATATAAAGGTCGACAGGTATTTTTCAGTTTGCCGGGCCCCGTCCTTTCCCTTAAAACTTTCGTCATAAAGTGGGACTCAGCACTTTTAAAGGGCCCTCCTTTGTCATCACATTTTTTGCCACAGACTTTCCTTTAGCTTTGCCAAACCCTTTACATCCGTGGGGGATTCATAAACGTGTCCAATCTCATGACTCTGGCATGACGCCCCCACGACTTGGTGCATACGAACTGCTGAGGGAGTCGGGGGAAGGGGCCGGGCTTTGGTTTTAAAACCTTTTTAAAAAAATGTTTGGGCAGGCAAAAAAAAAGGTTTTTTTTTGGAGCAAATCACACTAGAAAACTCTGTCCGCTGCTCCCGATCATGTCACTCTAAGGGCCACATGTATGAATCCCGCCGGGTCGAGGCGCCGTTTTCCGCCAGTTTTCCGGCGGAATCTGCGCCTGATTTATGTCGCGGCCGGGCGGCGCTCATACATATCATGTAAAGTCCGCCGCGCCTCGCCAGTGTGTGGGGTGCAGTGCGGGACTTAGGCGCCGTGCGGGACTGCGCCGAGAATCTGTTCCGATGCAGGACAGGCTGGAGCGGCGAGAAATCATTCCAGATGTCGGTGCGGAGTATGAAGCAAAAATCGCCATTGTAAAGGCGTTCTACATTTTTTGGGTCTAAATCCTCCGTCCGAGGCGAAGTGAAGCAGGATCGGAACATGCGAGGAAGCGGATCGAAGATCGCGACAGAAATCTCGGCGCTCCGCTCCGTGCAGCAGGAGTGTGATTCCCGAAAAAATCGCCTTTATAAAGGCGGAAAACAGTGTCAGAAAGGAGCTGAATGTACAAAATACACTTCTTAAAAAATAAAATCACTTTCCCAAACTCGAGAACGGCACAATATCAAGAATATGATATTGTAAATTGCCGGGAAATACAGTAATTCAAATCCTGAAACCTATTCTCATTGGTCGGCATAAACCGGCCAATCAGAATAGGAGCGACAAAGCCCCATTCTAGCCTATGGAGGAGTTTGGACCAATCAGAATAGGAGCGACAAAGCCCCATTCTAGCCTATGGAGGAGTTTGGACCAATCAGAATAGGAGCGACAAAGCCCCATTCTAGCCTATGGAGGAGTTTGGACCAATCAGAATAGGAGCGACAAAGCCCCATTCTAGCCTATGGAGGAGTTTGGACCAATCAGAATCCACGGCGGGACAGTTCAAAATACAGTAAAAAGGCTGCAAAGAGCTGATTGGCTGAGCTAGCGGGGGCTCGCCTAGCTCGGCCAATCAGAATAGGAGCGACAAAGTCCCATTCTAGCCTATGGAGAAGTTTAGACCAATCAGAATAGGAGCGACAAAGCCCCATTCTAGCCTATGGAGGAGTTTGGACCAATCAGAATCCACAGCGGGACAGTTCAAAATACAGTAAAAAGGCTGCAAAGAGCTGATTGGCTGAGCTAGCGGGGGCTCGGCTATCCCAGCCAATCAGAGCGCGAGCTACTTTCTCATAGAGTTCTATGGGGAAAAGAAATTCTGAGTGCGCTCTGTGATCGGCTAATTTCAAAGAGCCGCCGTAATTTGGACCAATGGGAGAGCGAGCGACGTTTATTAATTCCCTAAAAACTTGTTTTATTTCTTTATTTTCGTTAGCCAAGGATCAATAGTATTGGTGCAACGAAAATAAAGAAATAAACAGGATTTTAGGGAATTAATATTTTTTTTTCGTTACCCCCATATTATTATTCATTTTATATACACATCGGGACAACTTGTGTAGTGTTATAATGTGATTTCGGCCATATACAGTTTGATTTCAGATTGCATTAGAAAACCCATAGGAGCGTCGCTCGCTCTCCCATTGGTCCAAATTACGGCGGCTCTTTGAAATTAGCCAATCACAGAGCGCACTCAGAATTTCTTTTCCCCATAGAACTCTATGAGAAAGTAGCTCGCGCTCTGATTGGCTAAGCTGGACGAGCCCCCGCTGCTTCAACCAATCAGCTCGTTTCTGCATTTTTACTGTATTTTGAACTGTCCCGCCTTTGAATATGATTGGTCCATTTTTCTCCATAGGCTAGAATGGGGCTTTGTCGCTCCTATTCTGATTGGTCAATTCTCCTCCATAGGTTATAATGGGACATTGTCGCTCCTATTCTGATTGGCTGGTTTATGCCGACCAATGAGAATAGCTTAAACAATTTGAATTACTGTATTTCCCGGCAATTCTCTCTATTGCAATTCCCTATGTAGCGCCGGTCTCGGCGACAAACGCGTTGTTCGGGTTTTTAACTGCTTTATTTTTATACAATTGGTCTGCTCTTTATCTGATCATGTATTACACTTAATAAAAATATATTTTTTTATTAATACTTCATGCCGCACGGCGCTGAGCGCCGAGATTTCAGTGCGCCCATCTCTCCATAGACTATAATGGGAGAAGTAGCTCGCGCTCTGATTGCTGGGATAGCCGAGCCCGCCGCTAGCTCAGCCAATCAGCTCTTTGCAGCCTTTTTACTGTATTTTGAACTGTCCCGCCGTGGATTTGATGGTCCAAACTCCTCCATAGGCTAGAATGGGGCTTTGTCGTTCCTATTCTGATTGGTCTAAACTTCTCCATAGGCTAGAATGGGACTTTGTCGCTCCTATTCTGATTGGCCGAGCGAGGCGAGCCCCCGCTAGCTCAGCCAATCAGCTCTTTGCAGCCTTTTTACTGTATTTTGAACTGTCCCGCCGTGGATTCTGATTGGTCCAAACTCCTCCATAGCAAGAATGGGCTTTGTCGCTCCTATTCTGATTGGTCTAAACTTCTCCATAGGCTAGAATGGGACTTTGTCGCTCCTATTCTGATTGGCCGGTTTTTGCGACCAATGAGAATAGGTTTCATGGATTTGAATTACTGTATTTCCCGGCAATTTCCAATATCATATTTCTTGATATTGTGCCGTTCTAGAGTTTGGGAAAATGATTTTTTTTTTATTATGTGTATTTTGTACATTCAGCTCCTTTCTGACACTGTTTTCCGCCTTTTTTTCGGAATCACACTCCTGCTGCACGGAGCGGAGCGCCGAGATTTCTGTCGCGATCTTCGATCCGCTTCCTCGCATGTTCTGATCCTGCTTCACTTCGCCTCGGCCGGAGGATTTAGACACAAACACCCAGGTCTGCTTGTCGGGCCCGAGGCCCGATTTGGGGCCCACGAGGGGGTACATCCCTGGGACTAACGAGGGGCCCCGCGCCCCCGCCCCAATGCCTACACCCCCGCCCACTGCCCCCCTTCATGCGGGCACCACAAAAAGTGCTCCCTGCGTCCGACAGGGGGATTCGGGGAGGCCAGTTACGCCAAAAACTGGCGTAAAGCCCCTTCATACATGTCGCCCTAAGTTTTTATATTCAAATAATTTTGCAATTTTCCGCTCTTCACACTTCATGAAAACTGCTCCAGCTAAAGTTTCACAAAATCTCATGGTAACTACTCGTTGCTGCTTCTTCTGGATCTCCCGGCAGCGCCCGACACTGGATCACCAACCTCTCCTCAGCTCCGTGCCATTGACCTTAAAAGGCACCTGTCACACTGAGCGTGCCTCCTGATCTGCACCAAGGCCGTAGCTATAGGAGGTCCCGAGGTGCAGTGCACCGGGTAAAGAAGCCGAGGGGGCCCCCTGTAATAAAACTACATATTAAAATGACCAGGGCAGGTGGGGGCCCTCTTAAAGATTTTGTATTGGGGCCCAAAAGCTTTAAGTTACGCCTCTGATCTGCGCCCCGAGGAGCTGAGCAGATTGATACTTTGTTCCATGGTCCATTGTGTTTTTGTAACCTTTTATCGAAAATGGCTACGTCCTATTGATGGTAAGGAGAAGGCTTGGACAGGCCTACAGGCGAATAGGGGAAACCCCCGGTGGGCCCTTAAGAATGCGGGGTCCCTGAACATGACATGCCTGGGGCTGCTTTTCAGGGAAAGAGAAGTAGAAAGCAAGAGTCATGTCCAGTGGCTGTATAATGGGCCCCCAAGATAATCTCCATTGATGGGGCCAAATAATCTGCTCCACTGGAGGGCCCCAAGAATAAAACTCCACTGGTGCGCCCCAAGAATTAACTTCACTGGTGGCCCCAAGAATCATCTCCAATGGTGGCCTCAAGAATCATCTTCACTGTTGAGCCCCAAGAACCATCTTCACTGGGGGGCCCCAAGAATCGTCTCCTCTGGTGGCCCCAAGAATCAACTCCACGGGTGGCCCCATTAAGCAACTCCACTGCCTGGCCCCAAGAATCATCTTCATTGGTGGGCTCCAAGCATCATCTCCCTGGTGGGCCTCAAGAATCCCTTCCACTGGTGGGCCCCAAGAATCAACTCCATTGGTGGCCCCAAAAATCAGCTTCACCGGTGGGACCCAAGAATCATCTCCACTGGTGGGCCCCAAGATTCCCCTCCACTGGTAGGCCCCAACAATCAACTCCACTGGTGGCCCCAAGAATCATCTTCACTGGTGGCCCCAAGAATCATCTCCACTGGTGGGCCCCAAGAAACATCTTCACTGGTGGCCCAAAAGAATCACCTCCACTGGTGGCCCCAAGAATCATCTTCACTGGTGGCCCCAAGAATCACCTCCACTGGTGGCCCCAAGAATCATCTTCACTGGTGGCCCCAAGAATCAACTCCACTGGTGGGTCTCAAGAATCATCTCCATTGGTAGCCCCAAGAATCATCTCTACTGGTGGGCCCCAAGAATCACCTCCACTGGTGGCCCCAAGAATCATCTCCACTGGAGGTCCCCAAGAATCAGCTCCACTGGTGGCCCCAAGAAGCAACTCCACTGACAGGCCCCAAGAATCAACTTCATTGGTGGGCTCGGGCTCCAAGCATCATATCCCTGGTGGGCCTCAAGAATCCTCTCCACTGGTGGGACCCAAGAATAAACTCCATTGGTTGCCCCAAATATCAGCTACACTGGTGGGACCCAAGAATCATCTCCACTGGTGGGCCCCAAGATTCCCCTCCACTGGTGGGGCCCCAAGAATCAACTCCACTGGTGGCCCCAAGAATCATCTTCACTGGTGGCCCCAAGAATCATCTCCACTGGTGGGCCCCAAGAAACATCTTCACTGGTGGCCCCAAGAATCATCTCCACTGGTGGCCACAAGAATCATCTTCACTGGTGGCCCCAAGAATCACCTTCTCTGGTGGCCCCAAAAGAATCATCTTACTGGTGGCCCCAAGAATCACTCCACTGGTGGGTTTCAAGAATCAACTCCACTGGTAGCCCCAAGAATCATCTCTACTGGTGGGGCCCCAAGAATCACCTCCACTGGTGGCCCCAAGAATCAGCTTCACGGGGTGGGCCCCAAGAATCATCTCCACTGGTGGGCCCAAGATTCCCCCACTGGTGGGCCCAAGAATCAACTCCACTGGTGGCCCCCAAGAATCATCTTCCCACTGGTGGCCCCAAGAATCATCTCCACTGGGTGGGCCCCAAGAAAAAATCTTCACTGGTGGCCCCAAGAATCATCTCTACTGGTGGCCCCAAGAGTCATCTTAAACTGGTGGCCCAAGAATCAGCTCCACTGGTGGACAATAAGAATCATCTTCACTGGTGGCCCCAAGAATCACCTCTACTGGTGGCCCCAAGAATCATCTTCACTGGTGGCCCCAAGAATCAACTCCACTGGTGGGTTTCAAGAATCAACTCCACTGGTAGCCCCAAGAATCATCTCTACTGGTGGGCCCCAAGAAGCACCTCCACTGGTGGCTCCAAGAATCATCTCCACTGGAGGGCCCCAAGAAACAGCTCCACTGGTGGCCCCAAGAATCATCTTCAGTGGTGGGCTCCAAGCCTCATCGCCCTGGTGTACTTCAAGAATCCCCTCCACTGGTGGGCCCCAAGAATCAACTCCATTGGTGGCCCCAAGAATCAGCTTCACTGGTGGGCCCCAAGAATCATCTCCACTGGTGGGCCCCAGGATTCCCCTCCACTGGTGGGCCCCAAGAATCAACTCCACTGGTGGCCCCAACAATCATCTTCACTGGTGGCCCCAAGAATCATCTCCACTGGTGGGCCCCAAGAAACATCTTCACTGGTGGGCCCCAAGAATCATCTCTACTGGTGGCCCCAAGAATCATCTTCACTGGTGGCCCCAAGAATCACCTCCACTGGTGGCCTCAAGAATCACCTCCACTGGTGGCCCCAAGAATCACCTCTACTGGTGGCCCCAAGAATCATATCCACTGGTGACCCCAAGAATCATCTTCACTGGTGGCCCCAAGAATCAACTCCACTGGTAGCCCAAGAATCTTCTCCACTAATGGGCCCCAAGAATCACTTCCAGTGGTGGCTCCAAGAATCATCTCCACTGGAGGTCCCCAAGAATCAGCTCCACTGGTGGGCTCCAAGCATCATCTTCATTGGTGGGCTCCAAGCATCATCTCCCTGGTGTACTTCAAGAATCCCCTCCACTGGTGGGCCCCAAGAATCAACTCCATTGGTGGCCCCAAGAATCAGCTTCACTGGTGGGCCCCAAGAATCATCTCCACTGGTGGGCCCCAAGATTCCCCTCCACTGGTGGGCCCCAAGAATCAACTCCACTGGTGGCCCCAAGAATCATCTTCACTGGTGGCCCCAAGAATCATCTCCACTGGTGGGCCCCAAGAAACATCTTCACTGGTGGCCCCAAGAATCATCTCTACTGGTGGCCCCAAGAATCATCTTCACTGGTGCCCCAAGAATCACCTCCACTGGGGGCCCCAATAAACACCTCACCTGGGGGCCCAAACAAAAATCTTCACTGGTGGCCCCAAGAATCACCTCCACTGGTGGCCCCAAGAATCATCTTCACTGGTGGCCCCAAGAATCAACTCCACTGGTGGGTCTCAAGAATCAACTCCTCTTATGTGCCCCAAGAATCATCTCTACTGGTGGGCCCCAAGAATCACCTCCACTGGTGGCTCCAAGAATCATCTCCACTGGAGGTCCCCAAGAATCAGCTCCACTGGTGGCCCCAAGAATCATCTTCATTGGTGGGCTCCAAGCATCATCTCCCTGGTGGGCCCCAAGAATCAACTCCATTGGTGGCCCCAAGAATCAGCTTCACTGGTGGGCCCCAAGAATCATCTCCACTGGTGGGCCCCAAGATTCCCCTCCACTGGTGGGCCCCAAGAATCAACTCCACTGGTGGCCCCAAGAATCATCTTCACTGGTGGCCCCAAGAATCATCTCCATGGGGGCCCCAAAAAAATCATCCTCCACTGGGGGGCCCCAAGAATCATCTTCACTGGTGGCCCCAAGAATCACCTCTACTGGTGGCCCCAATAATCATCTCCACTGGTGGCCCCAAGAATCAACTCCACTGGTGGGTCTCAAGAATCAACTCCACTTGTGCCCCAGTACCCCTTCCCTGGTGGGCCCAAGAATCACCTCCACGGTGGCTCCAAAATAACTCCACGGAGGTCCCCAAGAATCACTCCACTGGGGCCCCAAGAATCATCTTCATTGGGGGCTCCAAGCACATCCCCCTGGTGGGCCCAAGAATCAACCCTTTGGTGCCCCAAAATCAGCTTCATGTGGGCCCCAAGAACTCTCCACTGGGGGCCCAAGATTCCCTCCACTGGTGGGCCCCAAGAACAACTCCACTGGGGGGCCCCAAAATCATCTTTACTGGTGGCCCCCCTTTCATTCCACTGGTGGGCCCCAAGAAAATCTTCAGGGGGCCCAAAAATCACCCCTTTACGGTGGGCCCCAAGAATCCCCCCCCTTCCCACTGGGGGGCCCCAAGAATCATTTCCTGGGGGCCCCGGGGGCGTCGTTAGGCAATATTACCGGGGCTCACCCCCGGATGTATTGCCTGCTGCCCCGAATCTTTCCCTTTTCCCGGCCCGGGCCCTCATTCCCTATAGCAGTGTGGCGCTGCATTGTTTTTTCTCTATGAGAACTAGCGTGCGGCGCCGGCGACTACTATATGTACTGTTTATCTCTGCTGCCACCGGGGCTCTGTGCAGGGTCCGGAGCTGAGCAGCATATCTCCGAAGCCTAGCTGTCTGAGCTGCCAGCAGCTTCCTGTAGAGAGGAGAAAGGGGAGGAGCCAGGCTGCAGGGAGTGGAGAAGGAGGAGGAGCCAGGCTGCAGTGAGCTCTGAGTGTCGGCTCCACCTCCTCCACTCAGTGAGTGCCCACCAATCCCAGCAGAGCAGCCGGCAGCAATTCCAGGTATTAACTGTTTACAGGCTGGAGAAAAGTTCTCATTGACGTGTTGGGGGGGTGGGGGGGGGGGATATAATGTAATTGCGAGTAACTGTCAGCTTGTGGGTCACCCTGACCCACAGAGCTGACAGTCTACAGTTAAACGATAAGCTCAATCATGGGCCAGCAGTGTATATATGATCCATAGAGCTGATCAGTATAACTGTAGATATATACAGCTGCCTGGGGGGTTGTAAAATACAGCTACCTGAAGGGGAGTTATACACTACCTGAGGGGCAGTGTGTACAGCTTCCTGAGGGGCAGTGTGTACAGCTTCCTGAGGGCAGTGTATACAGCTTCCTAATTGGCGTGTATACAGCTACCCGAGGGCAGTATATACAGCCCTTTCCCGAGGGGCAGTGTTTTACAGCTTCCTGAGGGGCAGTGTGTACAGCTTCCTGAGGGGCAGTGTGGGACAGCTTCCTGTGGGGGAGTGTATACAGCTTCCTAATTGGCAGTATATACACTTCCTAGGGCATGTATCACTTCCTGAGGGCAGTGTTTGCAGCTTCCTGAGGGGCAGCGTGTACAGCTTCCTGTGGGGGCAGTTTATTTCTGCTTCCTGAGGGGCAGTGTATGCAGCTTCCTGAGGGCAGTGTGTACGCTTCCTGAGGGGCAGATATACAGCTTCCTGAGGGGCAGTGTGTACAGCTTCCTGAGGGGCATATATACAGCATCCTGAGGGGGCAGTGTATACAGCTTCCTGAGGGGCAGCGTGTACAGCTTCCTGAGGGGCAGCGTGTACAGCTTCCTGAGGGGCAGTGTGTACAGCTTCCAGAGGGGCAGTATATACAGCTTCCTGAGGGGCAGTGTATACAGCTTCCTGAGAGGTATATCAGCTTCCCGTGGGGGAGTATATACAGCTTCCTGAGGGCAGTGTGTACAGCTTCCTGAGGGGCTGTTATACAGCTTCCTAATTGGCAGTTTTATACAGCTTCCTGAGGGGCAGTATATACAGCTTCCTGAGGGGCAGTGTGTACCGCTTCCTGTGGGGCAGTGTATACAGCTTCCTTATTGGCAGTATATTCAGCTTCCCGATGGGCAGTGTATACAGCTTCCCGAGGGGCAGTGTATACAGTTTCCCGAGGGGCAGTGTATACAGCTACCTGAGGGACAGTGTATGCAGCTTCCTGAGGGGCAGTGTATGCAGCTTCCTGAGGGGCAGTGTATACAGCTTCCTGAGGGGCAGTGTATACAGCTTCCTAATTGGCAGTATATACAGCTTCCTGAGGGGCAGTGTATACAGCTTCCTGAGGGGCAGTGTATACAGCTTCCTGAGGGGCAGTGTATACAGCTTCCTGAGGGGCAGCGTATACAACTTCCTGAGGGGCAGTGTATGCAGCTTCCTGAGGGGCAGTGTATACAGCTTCCTGAGGGGCAGCGTATACAGCTTCCTGAGGGGCAGTATAAAACAGCTTCTGAGGGGCAGTATATACAGCTTCCTTAGGGGCAGTTTATACAGCTTCCTATGGGGCAGTGTATACAGCTTCCTATGGGGCAGTATATACAGCTTCCTGAGGGGCAGTGTATACAGCTGCCTGAGGGGTGTATATACAGCTTCCTGAGGGGCAGTGTATACATCTATGTGCCTGAGGGGCAGTTTTATACAGCTAGTGCCTGAGGGGCAGTGTATTAAAAGCTAATGTTTCCTGAGGGGGAGTGTATACAGCTATGTAACTGAAGGGGCAGTATAACACTATGTACTGAGGGGCAGTGTATACAGCTATGTAACTGAGGGCAAGTAATATACATCTATGTGCCCGAGGGGCAGTATATACAGCTAGGTGCCTGAGGGGGAGGTATACACCTATGTAACTGAGGGGCAGTGTATACATCTAGGTGCCTGAGGGGCAGTATATACAGCTAGGTGCCTGAGGGGCAGTGTATACATCTATGTAACTGAGGGGCAGTGTATACATCTAGGTGCCTGAGGGGCAGTGTATACATCTATGTGCCTGAGGGGCAGTGTATACAGCTATGTAACTGAAGGGCAGTATATACAGCTATGTGCCTGAGGGGCAGTGTATACAGCTTTTGTAACTTTAGGGGCGGTGTATACAGCTATTTTAATTGGGGCAGTGGGATACAGCTACTTACCTAAGGGACATTTTATATACACTGCTACTTAAGGAAGGGCATGATATACAGCTGGCTACCTTAATACGAAGGGACATGAACTACACTATAATCACTTATATGTCTGCGGAGCCCGTGTACATATGGCAGTCACTATGTGGTGCTCATAGTCTGGCAGTATTATTTAAGCATTAGGAATTGATGGTCTTGGTATTTATGGTATTGTTATGGTAACATTATGCGGGAATATGTTGGTTTTATCTACTCCATGTATGGGTGTATTATCTGATAGCAATATTATTTAGAGATATTACACTATTATACAGAAATGAGTGGTTTTGAAAAGGCAATTTTGTCAGCGCTGACTTCTTTTACAATGTGGTGCTGAGAAGATGGACGGGATGTATGTGAAATTTGCAGAAAATTAGTGACAAAAACGTACTTTTTTATCTGTAAAAATACATGTAGCAGCTCACGATATGGTATGAAAATACTGTGTGACTGCAGCCTTAATGGGCAAAATGTAACACAGAGGGCACGGGCCCCGGATGTTTTAGGACCCTAGCAACGCCCCTGGGTGGCCCCAAGAATCACCTCCACTGGTGGCCCCAAGAATCATCTTCACTGGTGGCCCCAAGAATCAACTCCACTGGTGGGTCTCAAGAATCATCTCCACTGGTGGCCCCAAGAATCATCTCTACTGGTGGCCCCAAGAATCAACTCCACTGGTGGCCCCAAGAATCAGCTCCACTGTTGGCCCCAAGAATCATCTCCACTGGAGGTCCCCAAGAATCATCTCCACTGGTGGCCCCAAAAAATCATCTCCACTGGTGGGCCCCAGGAATCGACTCCACTGGTAGCTCCAAGAATCAAAATACC
>JAODAL010055601.1:0-23843 GCA_025379985.1 Phyllomedusa bahiana
ATTTTTTAATTTTAGGATGCTGCTCAATAAAGTACGGGGCGCAAAAGTCAAAAAACACGTAACTGTGATTTTTTTGAAAGTCACGGAAATTTTTGGCAACAAAAAACCCTGTGCTGATGCTGACTACAAGATTGCTGGATTGTAATTTAAGTGCAAGGTTGAAATATAAACAGTCCAGGTGTAATGTGAAAAAATTGAACACCTATCTGAAATGTATACTAAATAATAAAGTGAGTTTTGCAGCTAACAAAGAGACCTGCAGTTACTAGAAATGATGTTTATTCCAATATAAGTTCAGACTGCCCAATATCCAGGAAATACTTCAATACCAAACTGTTAATAAAAAAGATATTCCACAACAATATCTACACTAAGTCTTGGTGAACTTATCCAATGTTCTTTATAGATAGCGCTTGTCTGTGTTCGCCCGCGGGGCCCCCCCCCCCCCCCGCTCCCTCCGCCGTGACTTTACACCGGTAGATGCTGCTTTAAAATTCTCTAGCTAACTACATAAAATGTTAAAATCTCTAAACTAACTAAATTGGAAGGATCACAGCTAATAGCAGAGGTTCCTCTGTGAAAGAAATAACTAATTTCCGCTGCGCTGTGGGGCCACAGGCAAGCGCACGTCCTTTCCCTATGAGACGCTGAAGACACTGGGGCGAAACAGGAAACGCTGTTCTATGTAAAAACGAGTCATGTGATTTTTCCAGCCAATCGAAAACATACACATCCCAGTCATGACGTCGCACACACATCTAACCCTGCTAATTCATAATATGATTTGCTGCCCCCAAAAATTACAGGAAGCGCCGAAAAAGGCGCGATCTTAATAGATGATGCTCAGATTTTAACCTTAATTATCGAATGATCTGGAAATTTCGATCACCATAAAAACCTTGCCGATTTCAACTTTGTCGATAAAAATCGCTCAACACTATCAATGACCCCTCTCCTGAATCCTAGTCACTATAACTTGTTATATTATTACGCTCCAGAAATGCATCCAAACCCTTTTTGAACTCGGTTATTGAATTCACCATGACAAGTCCCTCTGGCAGAGAATTCCATAGTCTCATGCTCTTACAGTAAAGAATCCCTTTCTATGTTTATGTAAAAAACTTTCGTTCCTCAAGACGTAAAGGATGCCCCCCTTGTTCTAGATACAGCCCTGTGTATAAATAAATCTTGGGAGAGATCTCTATATTGACCTTTGATGTATTTAAACATATTTATTATGTCCCCCCCGAAGCCTTCTTTTCTCTAAACTAAATAACCCTAATCTTGCCAATCTTTCTGTGTACTGTAGTCCACCCAGTCCTGTTATTATTTTTGTTGCCCGCCTTTGTACCTGCTCTAACAGGTGTTTCCTGTGCACTGGTGCCCAAAACTGTACACAATATACCATTTGTGGTCTAACCAGTGACTTGTATAAGAGAGTGATGTTCTCATCATGTAAATCTATGCCCCTTTTAATACACCCCATGAACCTGTTTGCCTTGGCAGCTTCTGCCTGACACTGGCTGCTACAATTAAGTTTACTGTCCACCAGGATTCCCAAATCCTTCTCCATGTCACTTTTACCCATGCTTTTCCATTTAACAGTAATCATGTAATGGATTTCTCTTCCCCAGTGCATAACCTTGCTATTTATCAGTGTTAAACCTCATCTGCCATTTCCCTGCCCGGGCCTCCAACTTATCCAATCCCTTTGTAATAACATATTATCCTCTATTGTGTTTTATTATTTTAAACAGAGCTTAGTATCATCTGCAAAGATCATATTCTACTGTGTATTCCCTGTGTAAATAAATTAATAAAAAATGTTAAAGAGGATAGGCCCAATACTGACCCTTGTGGTACCCCACTAGAAAACAGCGATCCAGTCTGAGTATGTACCGTTAATTGCTACCTTTGTTTTCTATCAGTGACCAGTTACTTCCCCAAACTTGCACACATTTTCCCCACCCCAAACATTCTCATTTTTTTTTAAACCAACCTTTTATGTGGCACGTATCAAATGCTTTAGAAAAATCTAGATAATGACATCCAGTGCCTCACCCCGATCCAGTCTAGCACTGACTTCGTCATAGACGCTGATGAGATTAGTCTGACAGGACCGATCCTTCTTGAGCCCATGCTGGGTCGGCGTTATACAGTTATTTTCAGTGAGATACTCCAGGATAGCACCCTTGAGAAAACCTTCAAACATTTTACCTACAACAGAGGTTAAGCTTACTGGCCTATAGTTTCCTGGATCACTTTTTGCCCCCTTTTTGAATATTGGCACCACATTTGCTATGCGCCAATCCTTTGGGAATCCCCCCGTTATTAGACGGGTCCATAAATATTAAGAATAGGCCTATCTATGACATCACTTAACTCTCTTAGGACACGGGGGTGTATGCCATCTGGACCTGGGGATTTGTCTATTTTAATCTTCCTAAGACGGAGCTGCACTTCTGCCTGGGTTAGACAAGAAACTTTTAAGTTGGAGTTTACCACATCTCTCTGTGCAACAGGAAGGTCATCCTCCTCGTAAATACAGTGGAGAAAAAAGTGTTTAAATTTAACGTTTGCTTTTTTCTCATCGCCCTCTACTGTCTCTCCCTCAGTATTTTTCAAAGGGCCAACATTTTCTGTTTTAATCTTTTTACTATTTATATAGTTAAAAAAAAATTTTGGGGTTAGTTTTACTTTCTATAGCAATATGTCTTTCCGTCTCCAGCTTTGCTTCCTTTATCTTTATTTTACACACTTTAATTTTTTTCCCTATAGCTTCTTAGTGCCTCTTCACTGCCTCCTGTTTTTAGGTAGGTGAAACGCTTTCTTTTTGTTTTTATTTCCTCTTTTACATCCCTGTTGATCCACATTGGGTTTTTTTCCCGTTTCTAATTTTTTTATTACCATAAGGTATGTACCCCTCACAGTGGTAGCCTAGGATTTTTTAAAAATATCCATTTATTATTAGTTCTGCCAATTTAAACACATTTCCCAGTCAATACAGTTTAGGGCCTCCCTAAGCAGAATAAAATTAGCCTTCCTAAAAAATTCAGTGGTTTTTGTGGCTCCTTTACAAAAAACTCTATTTAAGGATAAACGGAAAATTTATTATATTATGGTCACTATTCCCTAAGGGGCCCCTCAACCGAAAACCTTTGTTACTCTGTCAGTGTCCCATTAGTTAATATTAGGTCTAGAAGGGCCTTTCCTCTAGTCGGGTTTCCCGCACCATTTGGCAAAGGTAATTATCATTAGTTATTTACAAAACCTGTTTCCTTTATGAGAGCTACAAGCTTCAGATTCCCAATTGATGTCCCGGAAAGTTTAAAGTCGCCCATAATAATAACCTCATTCTGATTAGCTGCCTCACTATTTGCCTGAGGAGTACATCTTCCTGGGTTCTGTTATATTTGGGGGCCTATAGAAGAAACCCCCATTAGTATTATATTGTTATTGTTACCCCCCCTGATATTTACCCATAATATTCTACATGTTCATTACCTGTACCTATATCTTCCCCCAGTGTTGGCTTCAGACAGAATTTTTTCATAGAGACAGACACCTCCCCCTTTGCGGTCTTTACGATCCTTTCTAAATAACTGTAAACCCTGCAAGTTAACCGCCCAGTCGTAGCTCTCGTCCAGCCATGTCTCAGTTATCCCCACTATGTCATATTGTGATAAGAAGGAACTTTGCTTCACCTCCAAAACCAGTTACTCTGTGATCTATACATGCTGATGAGGCAGCACCCTAGGAAACAAAAAATGTAAGGCACCAACTTAAAATTAATTAAACATTAAAATGTTCATACAAAACTTTGTGAGATATTGTGTAATGAAGACATTTAAGAAATACATAGGGCAGATATAGCAAACTGCTAGAGTTTATACAATATCTGCAACACCTGCTGTCTGCAAAGCATCTTCTTACACTGTAATGCGTTATCTAACTACCACTCGGCGGAAGCTGATCTGACAATGGATACGTAATCGTACTGACCCACAGAATAAGAGAACATGTTATTTTCACTGTACCTAACTACCTTGTCCGCAACCAATTTTTTTGCTATTTGTTTTGCTGTTATCTTCATAGAAACTGATTCTTTCATGTACTATCCAAGCAACATGACTGTTGTTCCCGTTGAGGGAGACCCTGATTCAAATTAGCTTTAACTCCATTCTTGTCTTACAATGGGACATAGTTTATAAACACTACTCATTCCCAACGAACACACATTCAGTGTAAAGTATGAGGAACATAACAGTAGTCTGGGTCTACAAGGGGAGATGGATTCCAGACCAGCTTAGACAAACTATGGAGATGTTCTCACTGATTAGTTGCACACTAAAAGAGAAGTGCTAAAAGGCAGATGCTAATGCAAATAGCAGGTCAGCATTACCCAAGTGACTTCCTTTTACATTTTAATACAATGCCTGCCTATGTACTTTAACATAGAGTGCATTTACACAGTCTTGACACAGTTTACACTTTAGATAATCACTCTTTATAAAACAGTTTCATTTGACTTAATTTCTAAGGTTACGGGACTTTGAACTTGCTTGCTTAGTAGACACAGCATATTTGTGAAACATGCCCCATTTTTATGGAGTTTTTGAAACCTTGGAGATAAAGACAGTTTTTATTTTTTTAATATTTTTTGCTTCCCACCTTCCATGACCCATAACCTTTTCTTTCAATCAAGATAGCAGTATGAGGATTTGTTTTTTTGTAAGGTGAGTTGTATTTATTGATGGTACTATTTAATTAAATACATAAGTTATTAAAAGCCCCAAAAACTATTTGGGGGATAGGATGGGAAAAAAATGCAATTCTGCCATGTTTAAGAGGCTTTGCTTTAGTTTTTTGTTGCGTTTTCCTTGCATAGAAAATAAGATACTTTAAGAAAAAAAATCAGAAGCATTTCTTATGCATCTCCATAGTCTGCCCCTATACATTTTTTATTATTTTTGTTCAACAGAGGTGTGAGAGCGTTGACTTTCATAGTCCAAGCTGTAGTTTTAATAAGTACCATTGGGGGGTACATAGTTTTGATCACTTTATAAAGGGGAACCTGTCACATACAGTTGAAACCAAAAGGTTACATACACTATATAAGAAGACACATATGCATGTTTTTCTCACTATCTGACATGAAATCAAAATTAGGATTATCAAAATTATTTATATTTGCCAAATGCCAGAATAATAAGAGAAAGATAATTTTTAAAGCATTTTTATTACTTTCTGCAAAGTCAAAAGTTTACATAGATTTCATTAGTATTTAGTAGCATTGCCCTTAAACTCTATGACTTGGGTCAAACGTTTTGGATATCCTTCCACAAGTTTCTCACAATAGTTGGTAAGAATTTTGGACCATTCCTCCTGACAGAACTGGTGTAACTTGTTTGTAGGTCACCTTGTTTTCACCTGCCTTTTCAGCTTTGCTCATAAGTTTTCAATACGATTGAGATCAGGGGTTTGTGATCGCCACTCCAAAACAGTGCCTTTGTTATCCTTAAGCCACTTTGTAACCATATTGGCAGTATGTTTTAGGTCATTGTCCATTTTGAAGACCCATTTCCGCCCAAGCTTTAACTTCCTGGCTGATGTCTTGTGATGTTGCTCCAGTATTGCCAAATAATCTTCTTTCCTTATGATGCCATCTATTTTGTGAAGTGCACCAGTCCCTTCTGCAGCAGCACAACCCTACAACATGTTGCTGCCCCCCCATGTTTCAAGTTTGGATACTGTTATTAGGGTCCCAGCTTCTCCCTTTTCCTCTGAACGTAATGATGGTCATTATTAGTGTTGAGCTATTACGTTGGCTATCGACATCGGTCGATGGTCGATAGTCGACCATCATTGACAAGATAGTCGATAGTCGATAGAAGATTATGATCGATGACCATTAAAGTCTATGGGAGAGCAACAACACCTTCATTCTTACACCCAAACAGGGCTGGAGAAGCTGGAATTAACATCCACAACAGTCAAATGGATACGTGCTACATCTTAGGCAACACGCTTAGGTTATAAAAGCCACAGAAAAAAAATCACACTCCATTCACTATCCCTGTCTTGTACCACAGCATGACCCTTAAACCTGCATCAGCCACAAATTAAAAATTGCCAGAAGGCAGTATGATTTGAACCATCATTTTACTTGAACTGGACATTGAATATTCCTGTCCTGGAACGCAGCATGAGCCCCAAACCTGCATGACCTCCAGATTAAAAAGTGCCGGAAAAAGGAGATCTTTCAACCACCATATTAGTTGAACTGGACATTGACTATACATGTCCTGGGCCACAGCATGAGCCCCAAACCTGCATGACCCCCAGATTCAAAAGTGCCGGGAAAAGGAGTCTTTCAACCACCATGTTAGTTTCACTGGACATTGACTATACCCGTCCTGGGCCACAGCATGAGCCCAAAACCTGAAATGACCCCAGTTTAAAAAAGTGGCCGGAAAAAGGAGTTTTTCAACCACCTTTTTATTTTCACCTGGACATTGACTATACCCTTGTCCGGGCCACAGCAACCCCCAAAACCCTTGCATAACCCCAGATTAAAAAAGTGCCAAAAAAAGGATCTTTCAACCCCCCATTTTATTTTGAATTTGGACATTGACTATATCTGTCCGTACCGCAGAATGACCTTTAAACCTGCCCTGACCCCCAATTAAAAAGTGTTTGGAAAAGGATTCTTTCAACCCACCATTTTATTTTTCACGGGACATTGACAAAAATTACCTGGTTCCCCTTACCACAGCATGACCCCCCAATACCTGCATGACCCCAAATTTTAAAAAAGTCCCGGAAAAAGGGAAAGTTTTTTAAAAACCACCATAATTTTAGTTTCACGGGAAAATTAAAACTATACCTGTCCTGGCCCCAAAGCGGGACCCCCCAAACCTGCATGCCCCCAAAAATTAAAAAGGGGCCGGAAAAAGGAGTTTTTTAAACCCACCTTTTTAAAGTTAAACGGGACATTGACATCCCCTCCCCGGGGCCCCGCAGTATAAACCTTTAAAACCTGTCTGACCCCCAAAAATTTAAAAAATGCCGGGGAAAAGGAGACTTTAAACCCACCTTTTTTATTTTGAACTGGACAAAAACTATATCTGCCCCTGTCCCCGCAAAAATGACCATTAAACCTGTCTTCCCCAAACGATTAAAAATTACCGGAAATGGGAAGCCCTTTAAACCCACTTTTTTGTTTAAACGGGACATATATTTCCCTGTCCGGGGTAGCGCTTGCCCCTCCGTTTTAGTGGGGAAACCAATTGATTCCACTTTGGAAAATCTGGTGGTTAAACCCTTTTCCCCACCTGGGTCCCCTTTTTCCCTTGGAAATTCTTTTTCTTATTTTTACTCAACTGCTGGAAAAATTTATGTCTCTTTTACTTTGTTCTCTGTCCGGGGCCCATACCCCATTCCCTGAATAACCTACATCGGGTAAAGGGTTTTCCTGAAACCTTTCCCTTGAACAATTCAGGGGAAAATTTTTTTACCAGCTTTTTTGTACAGGGCAATTTTTTTAGTAAAAACCCTGGGAAGGATTTTAAACCACCTTGATTGCAGAAAGTGCACCTGGTCATTCCCGTGTTTGGGCCTTCTCCTAACTTGGGGCCTGGTTTAATTTCGTCCTTTTTTTCCAGGACATAAATCACACGAAGAAAACAAAAGCGTTTCCCCAGCCCCTCGATTAAACAAGGGAAGTTTTTTATTCCAATATAGTGGGTGCAGAGGGTATATAAAAAACGGGGCTTGCAACCCCAAACGCTTTTCGGGAGCAATTCCACTCCCTTGTTCCCCGTCAGCATTTAACCCCCAAAAAAGAACAGTTTTAAATGGGGAACTGATCGTAAAGGCAAACGATACGTCATTTCCCCCTTTCAAACATAGGGGGTTAACATCTTGATAAAAAAAACCCTTCTAAAAAATTATTTTAATATCTTTGCTTAACCCCTTCACTATAAACTCTAGTTACTTTTTATGAAAAAGGTTTTAAAGGGGGGTTTTGATAGGTATATAGGGGTTAGTGGATATATCTTTGGTTAAACGGAGTTTTAACCCCCGGGCTGGTTTTTCCCTGGGTTTGCACCCTCCAAAAAATCCAGGGGGCTTCTGGGCAATCTCCCTTTCGTTGCCAGTCTCCACCTTTTTCCCTGGGCATTCTATTCTTTCTAGGGGCCAAAAAAGGATAGATTTCTTACATCCCCAAAATCATGTTCTTTCTTAAAAATGCTTTGTTTGCCCCTGAATAGGTACTGTGCCCTTTTAAATTGAGGGGTTTTTAAGATGCTCCGCTTTTTAATTTTTAAAAATTTTCTAGTGCTGCATCCAAATATAAAAATTTTACCCCATGTTGTACTTTTGAATACCAAAGACAAAGGGGCCCCGATTAAACAATTAATGAATTTCTGAAATATTATATTCTTTTTGAGTCCTTAAAGTATTTTTTAAAGGGTTTTTGTTTTGTGGGGCATATTTGCACAAAATTGCATTTTGCGCCCTCCGAAAGGAAAAGGCCTTTTGCAAAAACCCAAAATTTTTTTATTCTTTTGGTTTTTTAAAAATACTCGTGAGTTTTTCTTTAACCTATGATGATATTTTCTTTTGGGAAACACATCTGACCCCCCAAAAAAATTTTTTAGCCAAACTTTGGGTCCTGTTAATTTTTTTATGTATATGAAAGGCTTCTTCCATGCGGGGGGAACGCAGATGCAATAGGGTGCAAAAAATGCACCAAAAAAAAAAACCTTCAAAGAATACTCAAGGACATAAAAAGAATATAATATACAAAATTTCCCATTAATTTGACTGGGGACCACATCGTCTTTTGGTATTAAATGTACAACATTTGTTTAAAATTATATATGGATGCAGCACTAGAAAATTGAAAACTAAAATAGGGGTAGCATCTTAACAACATAAAATAAAGGCACAGTACCAAATTCAGGGGCAGAAAAAGAAATTTCATCAGAAAACATCTGGTGATGTAAGCAGTCTACCCTTTTTTTGGGCATAAAAGAATAGAATGCCCAGAAAGAGGTGGAACGGCAACAAAAGGGTTTCAGATTGCGAGAACCTTCTGGTTTCCCTTGGACTAAAACCAGAATCCCAGGGGGTTAAATTTTCCCCCGTAACGACCTAGCAAAATCCACTAACCCCTAAAACACCTATCAACCCCTTAATACCTCTTTTCAAAACAGAAAACATAGATTTTATATAGATGAAGTGGTTAAGCAAAGATATTAAATAATTTTTGAAGTTTTTTATTTTCAAGCAGGTATACCCACATGTAATGAAGGGGAAATGAGGGTTCCCCGTTTGCATGACATCAGTTCCCTATTTAACTGTTCATTTGATTTTTACCTCCCTCCCGTAAACAAGGGAGTGGAATTGCCCGAAACGCGTGGGCTTGCACCCCCCTTTTTTTATATCCCCCCTTTTCCCCGACTATATTGAAATAAAGAACTCCCTTTTGTTTACCTCAGACTGGACATCGCTTTTGTTTCTCTTCTATATTCAGCCCTTTGAAACTGAGGACAAAAATTATCCAGCCGAATTTGGGAAAAAGGGCAATCAGGGGACTGACCGGGTTTGCATTTTCTGCAATCAAGGTGACAACATCCTTACAGTTTGCAAATTTTGAATCTTTTAAAATTTCGTTTTTCAACAAACACCGCATTTTATTTTGGCACATGAATTGGGCGCCCCCGTATCAAAAAGTAAATGATATAGTGCAAAAGGTTTCAAATGTTACCCCCAAAAGTTATGTGTATTGGGGAAATTTTATTCACCTTTTTTATATAACTTGAAAGCCCACAACTTTAAAAGTCAATAGGGAAATCGTAAAAACAAAGCTAGCTAAAGTTTTTGGGATCCAAAGAATCGATAGATAAAGAAAGTAGTAAATAAGAACATTAATTAAGGATCTTGAAAAAATACAAACCCAAGAACCCCAAAATAGGGTTTGGGACCGAAATACGTTTAAACACGTTTTTGGAAAAAAAAAAATAACCCCAAAAAGGACTGCGTATAAAAAAAAAGCCCAAAAAATTTGTTTACACCCCAGGTTTTAAAGGGAAAAATGGAAAACAGATCCAAAGGGATTGCTCTATTAATCTCATAAAATTAATTATTTAAAATTAAAACGATCAACAAAAGGAAATACAAGAGCAAAAACAAAATAATGAGACCCCAAAAAAAATATCTATCAAGAGGATCCTGATTTAGAAAAAACTTAAAACAATTAAAAAGTAAAAATCAATAAAATTGAAACCCTCATCATGGAAACAAAAAAAAAAAAATATAAAGGACATGGAAACAAAAACAAACAATAAAGTTTATACATGGACAGAGATCCATATCAGAGACAAAAAAAGGTCTAATTACGATCCCCCAAGGATAAAATTTAAGAAAAAAAAAAAAGGAAATAATTTTTCCCCATATTTGGGAAAATACAGAAACCGCTACATCTGGGAAAAAAAACCACACATCAATAAAAGATCTCTTTCCCGGAAGCAACCCAAAAGGGAAAGGGAGAGGAATGGGGAAAAACATAACATCTAGCAAAAAAAGGGAGGACCCAACCCAAAAACAAAAACAAAAAAGGGCCCAGGAAAAAAAAAGGGAAAAGAGAAAATTTTAAAGATCTAGAACAAAAAGAAAAAAATGTAGTATGCTTAACACCAGCAATTTTAAAAAAGAAGCAAAAAATTTTATTTTTTAAAAAAAAGGGCTTTAAAAACACACCCACTAGGGAAATTTTAAATTTTTTGAAACAAAGCTTGAACCCTTTAAAAATTTTTATAAGGACGCCCGACAGAAAAAAAAATTTTGAAGAAAATCTAGAAAAAACCCCGCCCTTAAAAAAATTAGAAAAAAAAACCTACAACATCTTTAAAATAAGCTGAATAATGAATAAATCTGTAAAAAATTTTTCAATGAACACTAGCCCTTATTACTCTGAAAAACTGGAAAAACAATGAAAACCCAAAAAAAAATAAAATGAGATCATGATTAAAAATTTTTAAAAAACCCGGGCCCCCCCCCATTTTATTCCGCTAAAATTTGCCCCAATGGGCTATGGAGCTTTCCCGGCCACTATGGAGCGAAAATCTAAGAAAAATTTAAAAAATGAAAATAATTTGAAAAATATAAGTAATAAAAGAAAATATAACATCAGTTTAAAAAAAAAAACAAGCAAAAAAGAACTAAAGGAAAAAGATTTAAATGGAAAAATTTAAAGGGAAAAGGGAAAGGGAAAGGGGCAACCGTTTTTAATGGATTCTGTCTGTATAAACAATTATGTAAGGGTATCTTGAAAAAACACCAAAAACCTACCCAAATTAAAAAAAATAACCCCAGTAGTGCATTCCCAAAAAAAATTCTTAAACTTTTTTAAAGGGGGGCATACATCTAGGGGGCCCTAGATGAGAAAATTTAAAAAAATATTTTTAAATAAAGGGAAACCCCAAAAACCCCCATTTTTTTATGGTACCCCAAGATACACAAAAAGGAATTCCCTCCAGGATTAAACCGATTGTATCTAGTCGGAAAAAATTAAAACAGAGAAAAATAAAGCACTTTTGTTGAAAGTTTTCTACAGCCGTTAGTACAAACATCCCCCCATATTTAAAAGCAGCAAAATGGAAATGCAGGCATTTCAAAAATTTTACATGGTCGACCAACAAAACATGGGTGATTTTTGATTAGTTGGGCTTTTCCAAAAAATACCCCCAGAACAGGGGTTTCCACCCTACAATACCATCTTAATAAAAACAAACCAATACGATTAGGGGGTTTTTAAAATTTTTCCTAATTTGGGGATGGGGGATTTCCTCAAAACAAGTTTTCTTTAAAATTTTATGGGAATTTACTATTTGCAATGCAAAGGGGATTTCCCATGGGGGGTACTTTTCCCCAAACCATCGCGAACCTCTACATGGGGTGGTGGAACAACAGGCAAATTTTTTTACATTGGAAAACCCCTTTGGGGAGCGTTTTCTCTGGTATGGGGGGGTACAAAACGATACCTTTTTGATTGTTTTGGGGGTTTACGATGGGCTTTTTAAACCGGGGTTTAAAGGAATAATGTTAATTCTAAATGCTCTTTAACCCGAAAATTCCCCCATTTATGGGACAAAGAAAAAATTCCATTTTTTTATGTCCTGTTTAAAAAGGGGGGTACCACACTCTGCAAGGTAACTACCTCTTATAAACGTAAACCCCCCCATTTGGGAAGGGAATTTTGAGGGGAGAAAAACAGCCATTCCAAACAAAACACTCAAAACCATTCCCCCCGGGTTTAATTTAAAAGGGCGAAAGGGGGGATGTCCCCAAAGATGATGGGTTTTGAAAAAGAAAAAATAAACATCATAAAAAAGATTAAAAATAGGGGGTTTTTTAATAAAACACCCAAAATAAAAAGCACCCTTTTGGAAAAAACAGATTAAAAAAAAAACATGAATTTTCTTATTAACAAATGTTTTGGGGGGAAAGTAAAGAATTTACAAAAAAAAAAAAACAAAAAAAAATCTGGGGCTTTTCCCACCCATATAAAAACAGCTTTGAAAAAATAAAAAAAATAATTTCTACAAAAAAAAATCAAAATACTTAACAGGACAAAGTATTCCCGGGTAAAATTAAGAGGAAGGGGTCAGATGTTTACCTAAAAGAAATAACACCATAGGTAATTTTAAATCTCCCCCGAGTATTTTTAAAAAACCAAAAGAATAAAAAAAATTTTGGGTTTCCCCCAAAAAAGGGTTCTTTTCCCCGGGGGAGGACGCAATGCAATATTTGCAAATATGCCCACAAAACAAAAACCTTCAAGAAACTCAAGGACATCAAAAAAAAAATAATAAACAGAAATTCATAATTGTAAAATCGGCCACATGGCCCATGGGATTTAATGTAAAAAATGTGATAAATTAAAATATTTTTATGCCACTAAAAATTTTAAAACTAGAATAGCGGAGCAAACTTAAACAACATCAAAAAAAGGGCACAGTACCCATTCAAGGGGGGAGCAAACATTTTACAGAAGAACATGCTGGTTATGTAAGCAGTCCCATCCTTTTTTTTTGGGATAGAAAAAAAATAGAATGGGGCCCCAAAAAAGGGGGAGACTGGGAACGAAAGGTCAGATTTCGAAAGCCTTCTGGATTCTGGAGCGCAAACCCAAAACCAGCGGGGTTTTAAAACTCCCCTAAAAGACCAAACAATATCCACCAACCCCTATAACACCTACAAACCCCCTTTAAAAACCTCTTTTTTTTTAACAGTAACATAATGTATATAGAAAGAAGAATGGGGTTTAAACAAAGGGTATTAAAAAAATTTTTTTGAAGTTTTTTATATCAAGCAGTGTATACCCACTTTTGTATTGAAGAGGAAATGACGTAAACGTTTGCATACCCATCAGTTCCCAATTTAATCGTTCATTTGAGGTTTCCGCAAGCCCGTGAACAAGGAGTGGAATTGCCCTGAAAACCCGGCCCTTTCACCCCCCAAATCTTTTTAAAATACCTCTGCACCGACTATATTGAAATAAAAACTCAAAATTTTTTTACCTCGAGACTGGACATCGCTTAAGTTTTTAAATAGTTTTTAAATTTTAGAAAACACATTTTTAAAATTTGTAAAGGAATCCCACCAAAGTCCCTTTTTTTCTTTTTTTTTTTAATTGTAAAAATTAAATGGGTTTGTCTCAATACAGGGCTTGATACTATGTTAAAGATCTTGCAAAAACAATTTATTTTGCAATATGTGTCCCTTAACAGTGTTACCCATTTTCCCGTTTTTTGACCCGGGAAAAAAAACACCCTTGAAACCACTCTTTTACAATTTTTGGGGAAAAACAAATGTCTGTTTTGAAACAAAAAATTTTTTTTTTTTAAAAAGACCTGTATTTTAGCGCATTTCAAAGCAAAAATGCCCCCAAAAAAACAAAGCAGACCCTTGAGGCCACTTTGGACAATTGGAACAACAAATGTCTGTTAGAAACAACATTTTTCTATAATAGGACCTGTAGTATTGCTGCATTTCAAAGCAGCATGACCCAAAAAATTATAAAAATGACTTCTCAGCCACTATTAAAAATTGTGAGGGAGAAATGCCACTTAAAAGCCACATTTCTGTTCCAAAGGACCATAATTATAGCTGTATCTCACATAACAGACCTAAAAAACCATTGACAATGCGAAAAACTTCTAAAGATAAAGTGAGTAAATGGAATACGTTGTTGTCAAGAAACCTTGCTGTCTTTTACAGTCTCCTCACAGCAAAACCAGCAAAATGAACTGTTGGGAAAAGAGAATAAAAATTGCAGTAAGAAATGATCATTTTAAAAAACATTTTTCAAGAGGACCATTTCTGTTTGAAGAGGAATGTGAAATAGACCGGCAACTAATCGGTGACCTCGGAAAATGGGGCCACAACATCATCAGAGACCCATGCCTGATTCATCTTGAATGAAAGCAAACGATCCACTTTATCTGTGGAAACCCGGGATGCGTTTGTCTGTAAGGGAACTCCTCCAACTGTGCTGAAGGTCCGCTCAGATATGACGCGGGGCTGGGGGCCCAGGACAACACCTCTATGGCGTGGCAAGCCAGCTCGGGCCATTCGTCCATTTTGGATACCCAGAAGTCTATGGGTCCGAACACATACAAAAACATCAGTGTTGAGACGCAGATAGTCGTGCACCATGATCTTAAGCGGGTCTCTGGGGTGTTGGATTTTGTGCCCTGCATTGCATGCGTTGGTGGGGTGGTAAACAAAGATTGACAGAGGTCACCCATTGGGCTTCTGCCACCTTGCCTGCGCTACTGCTGCCCTACGGCTACTTGGCACTTTACTGCTGTCCCCGTCGCTGATGTTGTTCCAACCGTGACATTTTGGGGAACGGAAGCAGACGCAAAAAGATGTCTCCAGTTGATCAATCAGCAAGGTCCTCCATTTCCTGCATTTTAAATCTCTATTTGGGTGGGTGGAAGGAAAGTGCTGAGTTTTGTTTTGTACCGGGGGTCCAGAAGGGTGGGCCCCCCAGTTAACTATTGTTTATTTTGATGGCCTTAATGCGAGGATCATGTTTGGAGGGAAAAGGAGCATCCAAGCACTCATGTGAGAATGGAGCCTTGATTTCCCAAACCTCTGGGTCGAGGGCACTAGCAAAATGAACTTCCTCATCTTCCTCCTCCGCCCTCAAATTCGCGCCAACCTCTTTCCAAGGCAGGGACGTCGGAACGTCGGTGTCGAGGAATACCTCCTCCTCCTCCTCCTCCTCCGCTGCCCCGGCACAGCTTCAACACAGCCCTGAACCCTTTCCTGAGATGATGCACCCTGAAGCTGATTCGCCACCTTGCACTAGCTCTGGACCCCGAACCACTGCCTAATGAAGACCGATGAAATTGTGAAACTGTCGGGCCTTGTGGATTTTGACGGAGAGAAAAGGGTCCGTGTCCGCATCTGTGCCTCCCCCTCCTCCGTCGCTGGGGGACCTGTTGTTTCAGAGTGTCCAACGATCGTTCCAGAACTAAGAAACACCACAATGCTCATGCTGACAAGGCATTGTCTGCACTGACCATTTTGGTGGCCTTCTTCAAAAATGGCAAGGATGGTGCAGAGCTCTTTTACCTGCCTCCATTCTTGGTGGCTCAACACCCCGAGGTCCGCACCGCTGCTTGTCAGGCCATGTCACTTCGTACTGCGTAATGGCATTGCACTGCTGCCACAATCGCTGGAGCATGTGGAGGGTGGTATTCTCAGGTGTTCTTTTTTATTGCCACGTCTAACATAAATTTGAGACGGTTGACGGGGACGTAGCCGAGCTGACGTGACAATGACAGCCAGCGGGACCGAAGCAGGTTCGCGAACGGCGAAGTGCGAACTTAGAACTTTGAGCTCCGTCCTTCAGCAGGCAGTCCATGAACCCGGGTAGCTCTTAGTAAATTTCTGGTCGACAAGATGTTCATGAACATGTGCAGGACACAGGGATGTGCCTCAAGCTATCCGATCGTAAAGGGCGGCCAGCAGATTTCGCCCTGTTATGCACACCACATTGACCTGGCACAAGCGGTCTTGGCACCCAAGCAGCGCTCGTCTCGTTGCGGAGAGCCGTCACAGCTCCTGACTGTGTGTGGACAGGTCTCCTAAGACAGATTCATTTCAACTTGGCCTGGTTTCTCTGGCTACTGTGATGCAACAGAGGGACCTTGCGGGGGAAGAACCCTGCTACCATCCTGCGGTTTTGAAGCATGCGTTGCGCGAGCCTGAGAGCCACCGTCACCCCTAGGCACATCCACCCAGCCCTCACCACGTGAGTGTACAGAAGATTTAGCGGCCTTGTGGACGTGCTTACTAGTCCTATGTGTCGGTGGTGACGATGGACTTTTTCCGGCCACAGCATGCAGACAAGCGCTTGAATTTTTAGATGACACTGTGGCTTGGGCCAGGGAAGGGACGCGCCTTTTCTGGCAATGAAATGCCCTGCCTCCGCGCTTCTGGTATTGGGGGCAGCAGGGGCGGGCCATGACGATGGCAGAACCCATCTGTGCTTCCACCAGAGGCAAGGCAACATTTCCAAGGCCAAAAGCCTATGCAATGCCGTCATTCAGGCTTTTTGCTTTGGGATGGCTTTGGGTTAAGATGTTCTTCTGCTCCAACCTGGAGATCGACAGAAGCGCCTGCCTCGACTAGACTAGCTGCTGCTTCGGCGTGCAGAGTCATCCAACTGGCGAAAGCAAGATAGGGGTAGGATGGGTCTTGGTGGTGCTGGTGGTACTTCGGGCGAGTCTGGTGTGAGGATGAAGCGGAGGCTGGATCCCTGATCATGACTCATGCGACCAGAAAGACATGCGGCAAGTGTAGATCGCTTGGTGGTGATTGGAGGATGATGGGCATGTTCGGTAGAAGAAGTGTGACAGTGGCTGGAGCGCCGGCGTCGCTCTTGCCTTTTTTGGCAAGTGGTTCGCCTCCCATTTCAACTTCATGCATTCGCTGCATGTGACTAGACATGTTGCCGTGGTGGTTAACCACTAAGGTTCTTTGCACTCTACTTATCAGCGTTTACGGCAAAAGGCGGCTTACTGACATCGCTGATGCTTGAATCAGAGGCTTGGTTAAAGACAGGCCCAGGCTTGAGAGTCTGACCTTTTGACGGCGATAAGCGATGGAGCGGGGTTTGCGCTGACCGTGAGCTTTGCATGAATCATATCTGTGGACGTTCTGCGACCGCCCTCTATCCCTTTTTGAGGCCCGGATACCCGTCTGACACTTAACCTCACATCGTCTCCTCTCCTATTGTCATGGATGAAGCGCTCGCAAGCAAATTCTGCTGAAAAAAGACCACGTTGGATCCGCAATAGTTCGATCTATCATCATCATCCAACCACAGGTGACTTCGTCAGTCCTGCCTATTCTCGCCATCCAGAGCTGCCGGGGCTACAAGCAAGAGCGGGACTGCATAGGTCGTTGCTCGATCCGCCGGGGATTTTTAGCCTGAATTGACTGGCCTTCCCTTCTCCTCTCTGATGGCGTCAGTAAACTGGGCGTCAGAGCAGAGAAAATCATTCCTCTTTGGTTCTCTTGATCTTATTACACATGCTGTCTGACCTCTCGCGCATTTTTTCATCAAAAGAGGTCTCAGAAATTGCGATTATCCACGAAGTGCGTGGGTACTCGAGTGAACATATGGGCTGTTTCATGTTGGACGGATGCTGTGATGCTGATGACGACATTTGTGGCCAGTGACATGGGAGGACGTGAAGTAGCTAGAACTGCTAAATTGAGTTTCATTCAACCACGGATAGGAAGGATTGGCGATGCTGTCGTACTGACGAATCACTGGGCCCTGACCCAGCGATGACAGGCCTGACGGTCGCTGCAACTGATGATCCTGCCTGGCATGCGTGTTGTCGCCAGCACGTGGAAGGAGCACCTTCTCTCGTACCATCTCACCTCATGTCACCCTTACCCCTCCTCTTTGCTCGCCTTACCACCTGAATTTCGCCTCCATGTTCAGAAATATACCAAATTTGAGAAGGTATTGGAAAGAGTTTTGGAATGTCTCTTATTAAAAAGAGGCAAATCACAGCTATTCCAAAACCCCCAAAACAAAAAAAAAATTTCTGGGGTTCAAAAAACTGCAAAGAGATCTACAACAAAGTGGACTGCGCCAAAAATGAAAAAAAAACGATTAAATGTATCGGATAATAAAAGGTATTTTTGGCACCACAATTCCCTGTGGTGACTACAAAAATTGCTGTATTCAAATTTTTAAAGCAAAGTAGATCTATCAACAAGCGCCTGCCCAAATCAAAAAACACTATCTGTAATGTATTCGGGTAATAAAAGGGATTTTTTGGGACCTATCAATTCACCCGTGGAATACCAATGCTGGATTCAAAATTTAACTGCAAGGTGGCTCTATCACAAAACTGGACTGGGGCAAAAATGCAAAAAACACGTACTGAAAAGTATTCGGATAATAAAAAGGGTTTTTGGGACCTATCAATTTACCTGTTGACCAAAATTGCTGTATTCAAATTTAACTGCAAAGTTAAACTATCAAAAAAGCTGGCCTGCGCCCCAAATGAAAAAAACTATTGAAATGTATTCGATAATAAAAGTATTTTTGGGACCTATCAATTTTACCTTGGTGACTACAAAAATTCTGTATTCAAATTTTAAATGCAAAGGTGGAATGGCAAAATTGAAAAGAAACCTACTGTTGTATACGATAAAAATTGGAAATTTTGCACCAACAAAGAGACTAGTTACTAGAAAAGATGTTATCCTATAAGTTTCAGGGCTGGCCCCAATACCAGGAAATATTTCAATAGAAAATGTTAATAATAAACATTGCAAAGTCTACACAACTTGGTAAATTTTATCCGTATCTTTATAGAGCTTTGTCTGTGTTCGCCCGAGGGCCCCTCCCCCTCTGCCCCCCCCCCCCCCCCGTTATTTTTACAGCGTAGATCCCCTTTAAAAATTTTCCCTCCCTAACTATATAAAGTTTTCCGATCTCTAATCAAACTAAATTGAAAGGGATCACAGCTAATAGTAGAGGTTTTCTGTGAAGAAATTAAAAATTTTTCCTGAGCTGTTTGGACACAAGCAGAGCGCACGTCCTTCTGCTCTAGATGCTGAGAGACACTGAGGCTGAACAGAAACGCTGTTTTATGAAAAAACGGTCATTGTTTTTTCCACCAATCGCAACTTTAAAACCAGCATGACGTCGCACACACACTCACCCCTTTCTATTCTGTAATCTTTTTTTGCTGGCCGGCAAAATTACGGGAAGCCCCGAAAAAGGCGCGATTTTAATAGATGATGCACAGATTTTAACCTAAATTACGCATGTCTAAAAAATCCGACCACCATAAAAACTGTGCCGATTTCAACTTTGTCGATAATAACCGCTCAACACTATTCACAAGCAAAGTGAATTAAGGGGTTAACATCCAGGGGTTAATTAAGCGTTGTTTTTCTGCTGTGGTGACCAAAATAAACCGTCTTTTTCAGCCAAAAATTAAAATTTTCCTGTAGCAAAATTTCAAAAGCAAAGGGTTAATTAAAATTTTTTTCTCTTGTTTGTTAGCTAAAAACCGCAATTGTAACACGCAAACAAAGCTCGTATTTTGTGGCTGCTCATTTTTTGCGAAATTTTAAACATCCGGGGGTTAATTAAGCGTTGTTTTTCTGCTGTGGTGACCCCAAAGAAACCGCCCTTTTTTCACCCCCAAAAAATTAAAATTTTCTGTAGCATAATTAAAAAGCGAAGGTTAATTACAATTTTTTTCTTTGTTGTGTAGCGTAAAACACCAATTGTAACACGTTAAAAAAGCCGTATTTGGGCTGTCAATTTCTTTTGCGAAATTTTCATCCAGGGGTTAATTAAGGTTGTTTTTCGCTGGGGTACAAAAATAAACCGTTTTTTCACCGCCAAAAATTACAATTTTCTGTAGCAAAATTCCCCAAGAAAAAGGTTAATTACAATTTTTTCTCTTGTTGTGTAGCGTAGAAAACAGAAATTGTAACACGCTACAAAGTAGAAATTTTTGTGGCTGCTCAATTTTTTTGCGAAATTTTACATCCAGGGTTAAATTAACGTTGTTTTTTCTGGGGTGCCAAAAATAAACCGTCTTTTACCCCGCCAAAAATTACAATTTTCCGTCCCTAATTCACAAAAGCAAAGGTTAATTACAATTTTTTTCTCTTGTTGTGTAGGTAGAAAACACGAAATTTAACACGCTAAAAAAGCAGTAATTTGTGGCTGCCAATTTTTTTGCGCAATTTAACCCGGGGAAAAATTAAGCGTTGTTTTTCTGTTGTGGTGACAAAAATAAACCGTCTTTTTCACTGCCAAAAATTACTTTTTTTAAATCTTACCTAATTCACAAGCGAAGGTTATTACAATTTTTTTTTTTGTTGGTATTAAAAAAACCCCAAATTTGAAACCGCTCAAAGCGTAGTTTGGGGCTGTCTTTTTTTTGGGCGCAATTTTACATCCAGGGGTTAATTAAGTGTTTTTCTGAGCTTCACCATAAAAGAAATTTTGTTTTCACTGCGACAGAAAAATTCTGTACATAATTATATCCGAAGGTTAATTAACCCTGTTTGTGTTTTTATATTTATAAAAAACACAATTTTTTAAAAACGGCACAACAATCAATTTTCCTGCCCTTTTTGGGGACCCAAAATTTATATCCAAGGTTACTCAACTTCTTAGGGGGTTCATTTGGAGGAATAAGGGTGTGTATTATCTATACAGATATCTTCATCAAACATGTCTTTACTTTTAGAAAAAACAGTATGCAACAAGAGGTGGCAGGCTCTTCACCTGCAGGGCAGGGCCAAAAATTCCGGGGAGGCCCACGGCCAGCAAGGGGTGGGGGGGGGGGGGGGTCATTTTGGGGGGGGGCCACACTGCCGCTGTCCTTAAACGGCCATGGGGTTTGTTCACAACCCAAAAGGTTTTTGATTGTTACTAGGTCATTCCCCCTTCCCCCCGAAAACATCTGACAACCCCCGCCAGGGTCGGGGGGAACATTGACACAAACCCCTTTGTTGATGGCCCGGGGGCGGGTCAGGCCCTCACCTGTCCTCAACCCCCTCTGTCCCATCCGGTTCCCCCCCAAAATCTACTATTGTTCTGGCTCAGCGCCACTATAAAGCGAGGGTGAAAAATTAGGGGGAGGGGAGTCACACTACTTGGGGCGAAGAAATGGGGCCCAAAATCCCTGCTTCTTGAGTAGGCGGCAAAATATAGATGTTGAAAAGTGGCATGGGAGGTCAGTTGTGAGGGTCGCCTCTGCATACCAAAACCGTGATGAGGACAGCAGTGCAGAAACCCAAATAGTGATGATGTAGCCGAAACCCCACTTGGGGCCGGGGGAGGCAAGGGGTTCATCATCGTCAGGGGAAGAGGCGCCGCTTGCGCTCAGGCAGCGGCGCGCCAGCAAGTGGTCGTGTGGCCGTGAGTCAGCAGGGTAGCAGCAGGTGAGCCGGGACCAAGCGGCCACGGGGGAAAAAACCCGGGTTCGGGAGGGCCAAGAAAGTGCGGCCAAGGGGGTATGCGAAGCAGTGGGCAGTAGTTCCCCCCCCCTCAGTGGGGGCGTTGGGGGTAAATCCGATTTCTCGGGGGTGTGGCAGTTCAAATACACGGGGAGGAACTGCTCCGCGTTTTGCAGCAAGGGAAAACGTTTTGTGGCTTTCCTTTCCCCGCCAACTGCAAATCGTAACCCTTTGGGGAAAGGACAATGGGGGGAACATGGTGTCTTTCGCTTTCACGAGGGGGGATGGTTCCCCTTTCGCCCCGCATGGGCATGTGTTCAATCAGTTTTTGAAAAGGTTTTCCCAAGTCCCTTTCCCCCGTTTTTTCAAAGATTCTGAAAAAGGCCGGAAAAAAATGCTTCACTCATCCATTCCCACAAAACCAGGAACACCCTCCTCCCAGTTGGGACGGGGCGAACGGCCTCCCCCAACACACTCTGATATGCGATGTTTTTCCCCCGTTGGGAAATTTCCCGCCGCACTTTTTGGACCCACTGGATGAACAAGAAAAAGGCCAAAAAACGATTTTTTGATGACCAGGCGGACAGGAGTACTTCCCCCGTGTAAATTTGATGTCACCCAGTGGCCCCTCATGCGTGACACCTTTCCGTTTTTTTGGGCCATTTGTGGAGGCCAAGTTTTTTGGGCAGTCACCGGAGCTTTCGGGATGAAAAACGTTTTTCCCCTGCTTCATGTCCCGGAAAAGATGCTGAAAAAAACTGTCTGGGCAGGGGCGGGGACGTTTGGGGACTTTAAACTCGTGGCCACATGGGGTCCCCGGGTGTGGACCCGAAAGGGGGGGGGAGGAGGAGGGGGACATTGGAGCAGAAGGGATTTTTCTGGTGAAAAGAGTGGATTTTCTACCCAGGTGAAAAGAGGAGGAGCAGGAGCAGTGGAGGAGGTTTTTTGGAATGGGAAAGGGACGGGCAGGTGCCCCCGCAAGAAACCGTGGCAGTTTAAAGGGGAGTTGGAGGCGGGACCCCCTCGGAGTCACTTGGCAAGGGCCCCGCGGGCATGCGATTTCCCCGGGCTAGTGACAGCCGAATAGTCGGGCATCCGGCAGAGGGATTACTTCGGGCCTCTCCACCCTTTTTGGACCCTCCCTAACGGCCCAAAGGGGAACCCTTTTTTCCCCCAGCTATTGAGGGGGAGGACAAACCAAATACAACGGGAAATCCTCCGTAGTCATTTGGGCCCGCTCCCCTATCGCGGCATTTTCCCCTCCTCTGATAGGTTTTGACCCGGGGGGTTTTTCAGCGCTCAGTACTATTGCCGCGGGGTCCGGGGGAAAGGGGGGGGTTTAGAGCAGTACCAGCTCCATCAGCGCAACCCAAGTCCCTTGGGTCACTTAAAGAGCAGCTTCCCTTTTCCCCCCTTTTTTTAGGAAGGGGGAGTCCCAGCAGCAGCAGCAGCCCGGACCTGGAGCAGACCCTGAAACCCAAAAGCGGTGAAACCCAATTGGAAAAACACCCCTTTCCACACCAGTTTGAATTCCCCTGGGCTCTGGGCCCGCCCAAAGGTTTTTTGGCCGCAAATTGCCGAGGAGAACCCGGGGTTTCCCCTGGAAAGGGGGAACGGGTGACCCTTTTTTTCAAATTTTAAACAGGGTGGATTGGCCCGGGTTTCCACACACCAAAAGCCTTTAAACGTCAGACTACATCAGCCCGGAACGCCCCACCCAAAACCTGTAGAAATTGTCCCGGGTTTTAAAACTACCTGCCTTTACCACTATTTGATGCCGCCCCCCGGGCCCGTTTCCACCCAAACTGGAAAGTTTCTCCCCCTGCCACCAACCAAACTTTACCGGGACTGGTAAAAGCCACCCCCCTCCACACTCTGTCATTTGCCACTGTCTGACCTCATGCTGCTTTCGTGGTGCTGCCAAAGACCCCCACACGGGGTCATTGTGCCCCTCTCTGCCCCATGCTGTTGCCCTGCCCCCCGTCACCTTTAAATCTCTGTCATTGAGCCCATCTGTGGGCCCATTCCTGGTTTTTGCCACCTTTCCCGAATGGGCATTGTGCCACTGTCCCGACTCATGTTTCTGCTGGGGGCTGCTGCCCTGGGTTTTCACACTGTGTCATTGTCCCACTCTGTGGGCCCACTCCTGTTTTTGTCACCCCCAAAAATTTTAATTTTTTTCCCCCCCCGGGCCTCATGCTGCTGCTGTGGCTGCTGCGTGACCCTCCACACTGTGTCATTGTCCCCTCTGTGGCCTTTCTCCTTTTTGTTACCCCCTCCAGAATGGGCCCTTGTGCCACTGCTGA
>JAODAL010055602.1:0-23842 GCA_025379985.1 Phyllomedusa bahiana
TTTTTCGAGAGGGGAGCAGGAATCCCTCTGTTGTGTTTCCCTCGTTTTACATACGATGTAGATAACGTCTCCCCTTAATGCTCTGGTTGCCGCGGTTACCCTGATAGAAGGATGTAGGCTTTTCTACTTTTGCCCAATAATAGAACATTTCATGGAGGAAATTGTTTATAGAAACTGAGCGTAAACTGGTATTTCAGAGCTCAGCTTTCATTTGTGAAACTGCACTGGAGAAATAAAAGCTGCGCTCTGATTGGTTGCTGTGAGCTCTGATTAGTTGCTATGGGCTATGATAGGTTACTTTGAGCTCTGATTGGTCGTAATGGGCTCTGATTGGTTGCTATCAGCTCTGATTGGTCGCTATAAGCTCTGATTGGTCGCTATGGGCTCTGATTGGTGGCTATTAGCTCTGATTGGTTGCTATGAGCTGTGATTGGTCGCTATGGGCTCTGGTTGCTATTAGCTCTGATTGGTTGGTATGAGCTCTGATTGGTTGCTGTGAGCTCTGATTGGTCGCTATGGAGTTTGATTGGTTGCTCTTAGCTCTGATTGCTTGCTATGAGCTCTGATAGTTGCCTTGAAAGGGGTACGGATGGGAGCAGGAATAGGTCTGTCGCCCATAGCAACCAATCAGAGCGCCCCTCTCATTTTTACAGAGCACTATATGAAATGAAAAGGGCGATCTGATTGGTTGCTGTGGGCGACAAAGTGAATTTTAGGCCTAAACAATTTTTCATATATGTGGCCTTTAGTGCATTTAAAAAAAAAAATCAAGAAATTATATATTCATCCTGAAATTTCAACCAAAAGTCAAATATCCCAAACTTTTTGCGAGTAATGTATGTATTTTTTTTTGCTTTGCACTCAGGTTTCTCTAGGTTACTGACCTGCTCTGCCCTGCTCCCTAGTGCTGTTTTTCTTATCTGATAGCAGGCATGATGTCATCACACAGGTCTGCATACAGAACTGCCAGCAGTTGAAGAGCTTGAGTGTTATCTGATCTAACAAGCAAAGGAGACTAATTATATTTTTTACTTTAGATCTGAATCTTCTCTGGACTTTAAACATCTCCTGCTCTAGTAATTACCAGACCTTTGAAGACCAGAGCTGATATGCTAATCACCCACAGCCTGACCAGCAAGAAACAAGATACATGAATGAAAGTTGGTTTTGGCTGCCTCTGTGAAACTCTGTGAAACAGCGTGGTGAGACAACCCCATTAAATGGAGCAAGTGCTCATACAATACCTTATAGCTCTAAAACTCCATATCTGATAGCTGCAGAACTTAGTGGGGGAATCAGCATTTATAAGACAGTTATGGTATGTTCTCCAGATAGACTACAAGGCCTTAAATGAAAAAATCCCTATAAAGAAGGAGTCCTATCCCCAAATCCTATTCATTTATGTTGAATTCATGTTAAAATAATAAAACTGATGTTATATCCCCGGCCTCTCCAGCGCCAATGCTCCTGGGTTCTCCTTTAGTCTCTGGTTAGGTCATACAACAACATTGGTTGCAGTGGTGATAGCAGTATATATGTAATGTGACCATTGTTGCCCGTACTGGTATCGCCTTTGTGGGCTGTAAATGGGCGTAGCCGACATTTGAGGATACGACATTCTTTGACACAAGATATTTAACATCAAATGCAGTGCCTTGCGAAAGTATTCAGTCCCCTTGAACTTTTCAAGCTTTTGCTACATTTCAGGCTTCAAAACATAAAGATATAAAATTTTAATTTTTTGGGTGAAGAATCAACAACAAATGGGACACAATTGTGAAGTGCAACGAAATTTACTGGATATTTTAATCTTTTTGTAAAAAATAAAAAAGTGGGGCGTGCAATATTATTCGCCCCCTTAAGTTAATACTTTGTAACGCCACCTTTTGCTGCGATCACTGCTGCAAGTGGCTTGGGGAATGTCTCTATCAGTTTTGCACATTGAGAGACTGAAATTCTTGCCCATTCTTCCTTGGCGCACAGCTGGAGCTCAGTGAGGTTGGATGGAGAGCATTTATAAACAGCAGTTTTCAGCTCTTTCCACAGATTCTCGATTGGATTCAGGTCTGGACAGTGACTTGGCCATTCTAACACCTGGAGACGTTTATTTGGGAACCTTCCATTGTAGATTTTGCTTTATGTTTGGGATCATTGTCTTTTTGGAAGATAAATCTCCGTCCCAGTCTCAGGTCTTTTGCAGACTCCAACAGGATTTTTTTTCAGAATGGTCCTGTATTTGGCTCCATTCATCTTCTCATCAATTTTAACCATCTTCCCTGTCCCTGCTGAAGAAAAGCAGGCCCATGATGCTGCCCCCACCATGTGTGAAATTTGGGATGGTGTGTTCAGGGGGTTGAGCTGTGTTGCTTTTACGCCAAACATATCGTTTTTCATTGTGGCCAAAAAGTTGCATTTTGGATTCATCTGAGCAGAGACCCTTCTTCCACATGTTTGGTGTCTCCTAGGTGGCATGTGGCAAACTTTAAACGAGACTTTTTATGGATATCTTTGAGAAATGGCTTCTTCTTGCCACTCTTCCATAAAGAGCAGATTTGTGCAGTGTTCGACTGATTGTTGTCCTATGGACGGACTCTCCCACCTCAGCTGTAGATCTCTGCAGTTCATCCAGAGTGATCATGGGCCTCTTGGCTGCATCTCTGATCAGTCTTCTCCTTGTTTGAGATGAAAGTTTAGAGGGACGGCCGGGTCTTTGTAGATTTGCAGTGGTCTGATACTCCTTCCATTTCAATATCATCGCTTGCACAGTGCTCCTTGGGATGTTTAAAGTTTGGGAATTTTTTTTGTATCCAAATCCAGCTTTAAACTTCTCCACAACAGTATCACAGATCTGCCTGGTGTGTTTCTTGGTCTTCATGATGCTCTCTGCGCTTTAAACAGAACCCTGAGACTATCACAGAGCAGGTGCATTTATACAGAGACTTGATTACGGACAGGTGCATTATATTTATCATCATCAATCATTAAGGACAACATTGAATCATTCAGAGATTCTCACTGAACCTTCTGATGAGTTTTGCTGCACAGAAAGTAAAGGGGGCTGAATAATTTTGCACGCCCCACTTTCAATTATTTTTTAGTTATTACCAAAACTTTAAAAAATCCCAAAAATTTTTACCATTTCACAATTGTGTCCCACTTGTTATTGATTCTACACAAAAAAAATAATTGTTTTTAAACTTTATTTTTAAAACCTGAAATGTGGCAAAAGGTTGAAAGTACAAGGGCCGAATACTTTCGCAAGGCACTTGCAGATAAAGACAACATCCTACATTGTTAAATTAAACCTAAATGTTTCCCCTTATTATTTCCAAGGTAATGCATTTTTACATAGTAAATTTATTGGTGTTTTCTTACATTGTTCTCTTCCTACATTTAGTTTTCTACAATACAGATTCCCCTCAGTTAATTTCTTCTTAAAATGCCAGTCCATGAAGATTAAAAACAAGGACAGGATGGCAGAAAGGTAAAGTTTAAACTCACCCTTAGAGATAATCTCCAGCTTACTGATAGTAAGTGAAGATTCCTGAATGATGTTCACATTACATCATTTCTTATCTATGAGAATAACAGCGAAAATATACTGGATAGGAAAGGGATCTGAGATTTCACATTACAATAATGTCTTATCTATGTTAATAACAGAGTGATATGAACTGGAGATGGGAGGGGGCTCTGATGTCACAATTACATCATTCTTATCTATGGTAAAATTTAAAAAAAACAGGTGATATGACTGGAGAGGGGAGAGATTCTGATGATGTCACATTACATCATTCCTATCTATGGTAATAACTAGAGATGGGCGAATTGATTCTAACGAAGTGGAATTCGTTTAGAATTTCAGGAAAACTTCGGTCGGACCGAAGTCGTAACTTTGGGGTACTTCGGGTGAACGAAGTGTGCTTTTGAATGATAAAAATGCTGCGATCACAAGGCCAGACATTGCGCACAGCACTCTGGGAGGAAGAAGGGCATAGCCTGCATGACATGTGCTGAGTTGAGGCCAGTCAAACCGGCGGGATTCTGTGACGTCACCGCACTAATATAAGACCGAGCGCGTCCGCTGGAGCTCACACTCCCTCGTCACTGTACTGACAGGGAAGGTGCTGCTGCCGGGTGATAGCGCTTCCTAGTAAAGAACATGATTTTTATATGCAGCGATTTCTGTGGGGGTGTCTCAGCTTTTCTCAGATACTGTTCTCTGAATGTGCTATTTCTGATTTTTTGGTATTGGATTTTTCTGAATCCAGTGTGCGGTCCACTGCAGCTGCATGATTCATTCCAATAACCAAGTGGACAATCCAGTTCCTGTTTTAATTCATTTAAAGAAACAGCGTTTTTAACAATACACAATAGCCACTTCATTTTTTGGCTGCTGAATTCTATTGCGCCATTTACATCCAGGTGTTAATTAAGCGTTGGTTTTGCTGGTGTGCTGACAAAAATAAACCGTCTTTTTCAACGCCAAAATATATATATAATTTTTTTGGTAGCCTAATCTCAAGCAAAGGCCTATATTACAACTGTATCTCTTGTTGTGTGGGCTAAGAAACACGCAAATTTGTAACACGCTACTTACTAGTTTGTGCGGCCAATTCTTGGCGGGCAATTACATCCATGGGTTAAGTTAAGCTTTGTTATGCTGGATGTGCTGACAAAAATAAACTGTCTTTTTCACGCCAAATATAAATATATTTTTTTTTGGTAGCCCTAAATCACAAGCAAAGGCAAATTACAACTGTAATCTCTTGTTGTGTGGCGTAGAAAACACGCAATTGTAACACTAACGCTAGCTAGATTTGTGCGGATCACAAATCTGTTGGCGCAATTTACATCCAGGGGTTAATTAAGCGTTGTTTTGCTGGTGTGCTGACATAAAATAAAGTCTTTTTCAACGCAATAAATTATATATTTTTTTTGGTAGCCAATTTCACAATCAATAGGCAAAATACAACTGTATCTCTATGTTGTGTTTAGGCTAGAAAACACGCAAATTGTAAACACGCTACTAGTTTGTGCTGCTCAATTCTTTGGCGCAAATTTACATCCAGGGGATTAATAAGCTTTGTTTTTGCTGTGTGCTGACAAAATAAACCGTCTATTTTCAACGTCCAAATATCAATCGTTATTTTTTTGGTAGCCTAATTCACAAGCAAGAGGCAAATTAACAACTGTATCTCTTGTTTGTCTTGGCGTAGGAAAAACACGCACTTGTAACACGCTAACTAGTTTGTGCGGCTCAATTCATTGGTGCATTTACATCCATGGGGTTTAATTAAGCGTTGTTGTGCTGTGGTGCTTACAAAAATAAACTGTCCTTTGTCAACTGCCAAATATATATATAAAAAAAATTTTATTTTAGTTATTTTATTTTTTTTTTATTTTTGGTGTAGCCTAATTCCACAAGCAAAGGCAAATTACAACTGATCTCTTGTTTGTGTGGCGTAGAAAACACTCCAAATCGTAACACGCTAACTAGTTTGTGGCTGCTCAATCTTTGGCGCAATTTACATCCAGGGGTTATATTAAGAGTTGATTATCTGGTGTGCTGACAAAAATAAACCGACTTTTACAACTACAAATATAAATATATTTTTTTTGTAGACAAATTCACAAGCAAAGTCCAATTACAACTGTATCACTTGTTGTGTTTGGCTTAGAAAACACGCAATTGTCAACACGCTACTCAGATTGTGCTTGCTCAATACATTGTCGCAATTTACATCCAGTGGTTAAGTTAAGGCGTTGTTTTGCATGTGTGCTGACAAAAAAAAACTGTCATTTTCACGGCCAATATAAATATATTTGTTGTTTGGTAAGGCCAAATTCACAAGCAAAGGCAAATTAACAACAGTATCTCTTGTGTGTGGCGTAGGAAAACACGCAATTGTAACACGCTACTAGTTTGTGCGGCTCAATTCCTTTGCGCAATTTACATCCATGGGTTATTAAGCGTTGTTGTGCTGGTGTTGCTGACAAAAATAAACCTTCTATTTTCGACGTCCTAAAGTATATACTAAATTTTTTTTTTGGTAGCCCTAATTCACAAGCAAAGGCAAATACAACTGAGTATCCTCTTGTTGTGTGGCGTAGAAAACACGCAATTGTAACACGCTAACTAGTTTTGCGGCTCAATTCTTTTGCGCATATTACATCCAGGGTTAATTAATCGTTGTTTTGCTGTGGCTGACAAAAATAAACCGTCTTTTTCAACGCCAGAATATATATATTATTTTTTTGTAGCCAAAATCAAAAGCAAAGGCAAATTACAACTGTATCTCTTGTTTTGTGTTCGTAGAAACCCACGCAATTGTAACACGGCTACACAGTTTGTGCGGCTCAATTCGTTTGCGTCAATTTACATCCAGGGTTAATTATGCCGGTTGTTTTGCTGGTGTGCTGAACAAAAGAATAAACTTCTTTTTCAACCCAAATAATATAAAAAAAAAAAAAATAAATTTATTTGTAGCCAATTCACAAGCAAAGGCAATTTCAACTTGTATCTCTTGTTGTGTGGCGTAGAAAACACGCAATTGTAAAACTACGCTACTAGTTTTGTGCGGCTCATCTTTGGCGGCAATTTACATCCAGGGGTTAATTAAGCGTTGTTTTGCTGGTGTGCTGACAAAAATAAACCGTCCTTTTCTACGCCAAATATATATATATTTTTTTTGTAGCCTAATTGACAAGCAAAGTCAAATTACAACTGAATCTCTTGTTGTGTGGCGGTAGAAAACACGCATTGTAACACCTACTCTAGTTGTGCGGCTCATTTCTTGACGCAATTTACATCCAGGGTTAATTAGCGTTGTTTTGCTGGGTGTGCCTGACAAAATATAACTGTCTTTTTCAACGCGCGACCAATTATATATATATTTTTTTGTAGCCTAATTTCACGAAGCAAAGGCAAATTATAAACTGTATCTCATTGTGTGTGCGTAGAAAACACGCAATTGTACACACGCTACTAGGTTTGTGCGGCTCAAATTCTTTGGGCGCAATTTACATGCCAGGGTTTTAATTCAAGCGTATGTTTTGCTGGTGTGCTGACAAAAAATAAACGTCTTTTTTCAAACGCCAAATATACCTTTAATATTTTTTTGGTAGCCTAATTCACAAGCAAAGGCAAATTACAACTGTAATCTCCTTGTTGTTGTGGCGTAAGAAAACACCCAATTGTAACTACGCTACCTAGTTTGTGCGGCTCAATATCTTTGGACGCAATTTAAACTCCAGAGTTAATTAAGCGTGTTTTGCTGGTGTGCTGACAAAAATAAACCGTCTTTTTCAACACCGAAATATATAACATTTTCTTGTATCATAATTCTCAAGCGAAGATAATTAAGCCTGTTTTTGCTTTTAACATTTAACGTAAAACACACAGTGCTGTGTAAACGACACATACACTAAATTTTTCCTGGCCATGTTGATGTGAGCGCAATTATATCCAAGGTTACCCAAGCTTGTTACTGGTTTCTATTTGGAGTCAAAAACAGGGGTGTATTATTTATCATATACAGATAAGCTTCATCAAACAGTGTCTGTACATTAGAACAAACAGTATGTCAGACAGAGAAGTGGCAGGCTCGCAACGGCGAGTGGCAGTGTCACAAACATTTTCAGAAACGGGCCCAGGTTCGCAGCACAGCAGGGGAACTCTGCAGCGGGTCACTCGTGATGGCCTACAAACTGCCGCTGTCCCATCAAGCGCCGTTGTTGTTCCAGTTCAGCAACCCAAGGGTTCTTGAATTTGTTTGACTATGTCTTCCTCTTCCTCCCCAGATGAACATCTGACAACCCCAGCCAGAGAGTCGTGTGAACCTCGAACACAACACATCTTGTTGGCATGGCCCGGGAGCGGTTCAGCCGGCCCTCACCTGTCCTCAGCCCGCCTCTGTCCCCTCCAGATTCCCTCAGCCTAGTGGATCTACTATGTGGTCTGGGCCTCAGCTCCACTATATAGCGAGGATGAACAATTTGTAGGAGGCAGTCAGGACAGCTAACGTGGCAGCGCAGAAATTGGGCCAATATCCCCACTTCTTGCAGTAGCTTCAAAGATAGAAGTGGAGATTGGCGATGGGAGGTCATTGGTGAAGGTCAGCCTCGGCTTACCAAGAACCGGTGATGAGGACAGTAGTGACTATGAAACACAAAAAGAAGATGATGTAAGCCGACCGCACTTGGAGCCGGTGAAGCAAGGGCTTCTATCATCGTCAGGAGAAGAGGCGTCAGCTTGCGCGGTCCATGGGCAGCGCGCAGCCAGCAAGTGGGTTTGTGTGGACCGTGGATTCAGCAGGGTAGCAGCATCAGTGTGTTGAGGTCCGTGATCCAAGCGCCACGGTGTAGAAGAACCCGCTTCGCAAAGGTCAAGACAGTAGCTGCACAAAGGGGCTCAGCGAGGCAGCGGCGGCAGTAGTCACTCAATTGCGGGAGCGTTGCGGTAAAATCAGCTACTCGTCGGTGTGGCAGTTCTTTGCTAAGAACTACGGAGGAGCCGAATATGGTGATATGTAAATACTGTGGGCAGAAAGTTAATCGTGGCGCAGTGAGCTAACGAATTGCTACAACGCCCAGGCTTCAACACAGTGCATTCGTCACCATGCCGGTGCCTGGAGAAAAAACGTGTGCTCAGAATTTGTGGTCCATCCTGCCGTCTGCATCATGCGCAAGCGGCTCATTGGCACGCATGCCATTACAGCAGTCCAAGTCGTCCACCACCTCTGGCAAGAAAGCAGCTTTTTCTCTTTGACAACCTCTCGCCCGGGTCCAGATGCTCCTGGCTCCTCGTCTACTCATGTCCAGGCCAGCAGGTCGTATTCAGAGAGGCGATTGTAAAGAACAGACCGTATGCGTCCAACCATCCTTAGGTGCACAGCTGACCGTGCTCCCTGTCCAAGTTGTTGGTACAGGCAGTCCCACCCTTTCCAATGGTGGACTCTGCACCATTTTCAGAGAACTATGCTTGTAGGCCGGAGCCGAGAATGGAGAGTTTCCAAGCCGTAATTTCTTTCCAAAAAGGCAGTACCAGCACTTCATAAATAGTTGTAGAAACGAAAAGTGTGGCAGTCCATGAATCTTATCGGTTTTTCCAAGGTACAATCGCAGCTGGACGTCTGACTGTACAATACGGTCAGGGCCATACATGTCCTTTACGGCCCAACGGTTGGAATGTGCTTCCTGCCAGTCACACCAACAACATGGACAGGAGACGCCGCTTGTCTCCTCCACGTTGTCAAACTGCCTCTCCTGCGCCAATGTTCCGCCTCCTCCTCCTCCACCACACCACCATCCTCAGCCTCCACAAGTACTAGCTCCATCATACCACATGAGTAGGGCACACGCGTGTGTCACCCAGTTCTCTACACCTAGCTTTGCCTCGGCGAACGAAGTCCACACAGGGATGAACTGGCTCCGCGTCATGCAGCAAGAAATCGATGTTGGGCTTTCCTCCGCGCCAACATGCAAATCGAACCATGGTGACGGACAATGAGGAACATTGGTGTCCCGCCGCTGCCAACCGAGGAGGGATGGTCCATTCGCCCTGCATGGCGCACTGTTCAATCAGGTTGTAAAAAGGTTCCCTGAAGTCTTCCACCGATCTTCAGACATTCTGTAAAATGGCCAGAAGACTGTGCATCAGCACATTATCCATTCGTACAAAGCCAGGAACACCCTCCTCGAGTTTGCAGCGCAGAAACTCCTTCCCCCAACACCGCTCTGAAATGCGATTTTTTCCACCCATCTGGAATTCCAGCCTGCACATGTTTGGACCGACTGTATGAACAGAGAAAGGCATTAACGATTTTTTGATGATCCAGCATGACAAAGTAATCCCCCTGTGTAACTGCCTATTGATTCAGCCAGTGGAAGCTCATGCGTGACACCTCCGTTTGTTGAGGCCATTTTTCGAGGAGGCCAACGTTATTTGTCAGCTCCAGGAACAACGGGATTGAGATAAAGCGTCATTCCAGCTGCTTTCATGTCCTGGAACAGATGCTGAAAAATCTGTCTGGACAGTGGACTGGAGATGTTGCGACTACATCTCGTGGCCACATGAGTTCCGGGTGGTGACTTAAATGGAGGAGGAGTAGGAGGAGGAGGAGGACATTGGAGCAGAAGCATTGTTCTGGTGAATATGAGTGGATTTTTATAACCCAGGTGACAAGAAGAGGGAGGATCATGAGCAGCTGGAGGAGGTGGATTGAGATGAGGAAGACGATGCAGATGACTTCCCCAGACACCGTGGCAGTAACAGTGGAAATGGAGGGCATGGAGCCCCTCGGATTCCACTTGTCGCAGATGTCGCCGCAGCATGCTTATTTGCCTGGCTATAGACAGCCGAATAGTCATCAACCGGCAGAGGATACTTCTGGCTCTCCAACCTATGGACCCTCGCTACCGTCCAAATGGGAGCCTTTTTCCAGCTATTGAAGAGGGAAGACAAACTCAAATACTATAGGGAAATCCTCCGTAACATTGGCCGCTGCCAATGTGCGGCACTCGTCCCTCCCCTCTGACAGGTCTGACCGGGGGTTTCCTCTACGCTCGACTACTACTGCCGGCGCTGCTGGTGGAAGAGTGGGGGGTAGGGCAGTACCCACGTCCATCAGAGGTGTGCAGTAACCAAAGTTCTGGAGTCACTAATGAGCAGCTTCCTTCAGCTCCGCCTAGTGAGGGAGGGCATCACCAGCAGCAGCAGCAGCAGCAGGACTGGAGCATTTCCCTGAACCACAGGTTGTGGCCTTACTTGGACAGCACTCTGCCACCCCAGTAGAAATCCGCTGGACTACTGTGCAGCCAAACAGGATGTGTGGCCGCAACTTGCCCAGTTTGCTGGAGAAGCTGTCCTGCCCGGCCAGTAGTGTGGGGAATCGATAGCGGTGTTCAGTGCGGCGGGGGCCATCGTTACCCACCAAGGAGAACCGCTTGTCCACCTGGAAATGTTGAACGATGACCTATTGTCAAGATGAATCAGGCGTGGGATCGCCAGGATTTTCCACACACCATGCTTAGGCGTCAGTCCTGTGTTCAAACTACCGCCTCAGCTCACTAATTCTGATTGCGCCACCCGCCTGAATGCCACACATCTGCTGATAGTTCTTCCCATCTGCCTACCACCGTCTTTACCAGACTGGATTGCCACTCACCTCAACACCTGTCATTGTGCACTCTATGTGCCAGTGCTGCTGCGTGCTTGTTGCCTGTTGCCGTGACATCCACACTGTGTCATTGAGCCACTCTGCGGCCTTGTACTGTTTTGCCCACCTCCAGAATGTCATGTGCACTCTCTGACCTCATGCATGGCTGTTTGCTCCTGTCATCACCTCCACTTCTCTGTCATTGTTGTGCCACTCCCACTGCCTGACTCATGCTGCTTCACGGTGCCGTTACCTTCCGCACTCAGTCATTGTGCCGCTTCTGTGGCCTAATACAATTTTTTGGCCACCTGCATGAATGGTCATTGTGCCACTCTCTGACCTCATGCTGTTGCTCCTGTCATCACCTCCACTCTCGTGTCATTGTGCCACTGCCTGACCTCATGCTGCTGGCCGGCCGTGACCCTCCGCTCGACAGTCATTGTGCCCGCTCTGTGGCCTAATACTATTTTGCCACCTGCAGCAAGTGTCATTGTGCCACTCTCTGACCTCATGCTGTTTCTCCTTTGCATCACCTCCACTCTCTTCATTGGGGCCACTGGCCTGACCTCATGCTTCTGCCTGCCGTGACCTCCCGCTCTCAGTCATTGTGCCGCTCTGTGGCCTAATACATTTTGCCACCTGCAGATGTCATTGTGCACTCTGCTGACCTCATGCTGGCTGCTGTGACTCCTGTCCGTGCCCTCAACACGGTGTCATTGTGCCACGGTCATACCTCATGCTGCTGCCGAGGCTGCTGCCAGTGCCCGCCAGCAGAGCAGTGGGCCTACTCCTGTTTTTGCCACCTCCAGAATTTGTCATTGTGCCACTGTCAGACCTCCTACTGGCTGCCGCACGGAAGCCGTGGACCGATCCACACTGTATCTTTGTGCCACTCTGTGGCTTAAATACTGTTTTTTCGCCTCCATAATTCATTATGTGCCACTGTCTGACCTCATACTGCTGCCGGCGTGACCTCCACACTGTGTGATTGTTCCACTCTGTGGCCTAATACTGTTTTGCACCTCCAGAATGGCCATTGTGCCACTGTCTGACCACATACTGACTGGCCTGCCGCCGTGACCTCCACACTGTGTGAAATGTGGCCACTCTGTTGCCCTAGATACTGTTTGTTTCCGCTCCATAATGTCAATGGGGCCACTGTCTGACCTCATACTTGCTCGCCGCCGTGACCTCCACACTGTATCATGTGCCACTCTGTGGCCTAGAACTGTTTTGCCACCGTCCAAAAATGCCATGTGCCACTGTCTGACCTCATACTGCTGCGCCGTGACCTCCCACACTGTGTGATTGTGCCACCCTGTTCCCTAATACGGTTTTCCCCTCCATAATGTCATTGTGCCACTGTCTGACCTCATACTGCTGCCGCCGTCACCTCCACACTGTAACATTGTGCCTCTCAGTGGCCTAATACTGTTTTGCCACCTCCAGAATGCCATTGTGCCACTGTCTGACCTCATACTGCTGCCGAGCCGTGACCTCCACACTGTGTGATTGTGCCACTCTGTGCCCTAATTACTGTTTTTTTTTCCGCTCCATAATGTCATTGTGCCACTTCTGACCTCATACTGCTGCCGCCGTGACCTCCACACTGTATCATTTGCCACTCTGTGGGCCTAATTACTGTTTTGCCACCTCCAGAATGCCATTGTTCGCCACTGTCTGACCTCATACTGCTGCCCGCCCGTGACCCTCCACACTGTGTGATTGTGCCGACTCAGTGCCCGTAATACTGTTTTTCCGCCATCCAGTAAAGTCATTGTGCCACTGCTGTAGGCTCTATACTGCTGCGCCGTGACCTCCACACTGTATCATTGTGCCACTCTGTGCCCTAATACTAATACGTTTTTTTTTCTCTGTCCGCTCCAGAATGTCATTGTGCCACAGCCTGGACCTCAATGCTGGTGCAGCCATGGAACCTCCACACTGTGTGTGATTGTAGCCACTCACTGTGGCCTAATACCTGTTTGCCGCTCCAGAAGGTCATTTTAGTGCCACTCGCCTTACCTCATGCTGCTGTGTCTTGCCCGCCGTCCCACTTCCACACCTATCACCTAATGTTTGCCACCCTGATCTCACTTGTTTTTTTCAGCTTTCGCTGGCATTGGGGGGAAAAAAATTTTTTTTTTTTTTTTTTTTTAATTTCAGGCTACATTCCCGCTTGAGTTTTTTGTGTCAGTTTTGCCCACTTAAGTTCCCAGCGGAATTTTATAGTGGAGCGATTCTAAGAGCGGCGGCAGTCATGTGCGTGTCAACAAAAACACACATTGTATGGAAGCCAAACCAAGCTCCCTCTTGCATATTTTAAGCATGCACAACGATCTAAACGCAACGCTGTCATGCTACTGGCAGCCTGGAAATAGCATGTTTTTTAACGGATTCGTGCCCGAAGTAATTCGGACCGGAAACGAATTTTTGACGAGAAATCGGCGAAGTGACCGAACCAATTTTTGAGAAATTCGGCCCCATCTCTAGTAATAACAGATGATAAGACTGTGGAGAGGTAAGGATTCTGATGAAATCACTATAACATCAGCCTTATCAATGGTAATAACAATTAAATACTGGAGATGGGAGGGTGCTCTGATTATGTCACATTACAACATTCTTATCTATGTTAATACAGATTTATATGACGGAGAGGGGAGGGGGCCTGATGATGTCACATTGACAACATTGCTTCTTATCTCTGCTATAACCCAGAAGAGGTGAAGAGATTCTGATGCTGTCACATTACATCATTCATATCTAAGGTAATAACAGATAGACTGGAGATGGGAGTTGTCTCTGATTGGTTTCACATTACATCATCATATGTATGGTAATAACCTATTATGAGACTGGCGAGGGCAAGGGGCCACTGATGTGTCCACATTACAACCATTCTTATCTATGGTAATAACAATGATAGTGACTGGAGAGGGGAGGGGCTCTGATGATTGTCACATTACAACATTCTTAGACTATGGTATTAACAGATGATATGACTGTAGCGGGGAGGAGGCTTATGATGAGTCAACATTAATCATTCTAATCTATGGTAATAACAGATGATATGACTGGAGAATGGAGGGCTCTTGATGTCGCATTAACATCATTCTTATCCTTATGCAATACATTATGATATGAATGAGATGGGAGAGATCTGATTCGCTGTCACATATACATCCATTCTTATCTCATGGGTAATAACAGATATGACGAGATGGGAGGGGATCTGATGAATGTCTCATTACATTATTATTAATCTTATTGTGTAATAAAAGATGATTGACTGGAGAGGGGAGTGGGGGCTCTGATGATGTCTCATTACATTATTCTTATCTATGGTAATAACAGATATATGACTTGGAGAGGTAAGATATTCTGATGATGTCACATTATAAACATCATTCTTATCCATGCCAATAACAGATGAATGACTGGGAGGGGATGGGGCTCTGAGTCACATTACATCATTCCTTATCCATTGGCTAATAAAAGATGCTAATGACTGGAGAGGGAGTGGGCTCTGAATGATGTCACATTACATCATTCTTATCTATTGTAATAACACACGATATGACTGGAGAGGGGAGGGGGCTCTAATGAGATCACAATACATCATTCTTATCCATGCTAATAACAGATGATATATCTGAAGAGGTTATGGTCTCTGGAAATGTATGTAATGATCTTTCTTGTGACATTTTTATTGTCTGTTTCCATAAACAGGATTACACAGTAGTCAAGACCTCTAGTGATCGCTATCAGGGCCCAGTGTTTGAAGGATGTGGAAGAACCATGAGCCCAATCACGGGGCTGCCACCTTTCTTCCTGATACACAAGGAAATCAATGAAAAGAGGATCCTAGAACTCACCACCAAGATCATTGAGCTGCTGACTGGAGAGGTTGGGCATGCTGGGACATTATACAGTAACACCACTGGAGGGGTCTGAGTGATGACTGTAGGCATTTTGATGTCAGGTTCCTATAAGGTGTCAGGACGTTGCTGTCTATTTCTCCATGGAGGAGTGGGAGTATTTAGAAGAAACACAAGGCTCTGTACAAAGACATCAAGACGGAGGATCAGCATCCGTTCCATCCCCAGGTAAATAGAGATTGACTAAGTATAAATAAACTTTTAAGCTTAAACCGCAATTATATACCTATTTCTATAAATTAATACTTTGTAAGATATCTTATTCAAGGAAAATTCCACTTTTTTTCCACATATCAGAATAATTTCCTCATCCATCCAGCATTATTGACTGTTCACTCACAAAACATTTAAGGAATAGTTTAACTATGGCCGCCACACTCACTTGACGCACGACCATGTGTCAAGCTTTCTTTTATTCTGGTCTGGCCGGAAATTTCTTTGACGTATCCCTTGTGACTACACCAGGTTCCAGTTGTAGAAACCACTTGCCATTGCTTCGGGTATTAGAGATTTCCTGCCCTAAAAAAATCAGATTTAATCATTACTTCTTCTTTAAGCCGACAGATCTGAGCTCTACTTTATGAGCATCATTTCATTTTATGTCTTTGGATTGTGCATTAGTCCTCTACTCCTCAGCCTTCCCTTCTAACAACATCATACAATGATGCCTTCATGTCATAAGCCAACACTTCTGAACCTTCAGAACACTAACCTTTTAGGGCTAACAGTACATTACAGTACAACCTCTCTCCTCTATACTTCTCTGCCTTAAAGGGGTTTTATCATCGTGAGCGTTCGTAGACTTGAGCTGTTTCTGTCTGTTACTGCCAGGGCCGCCAACAGAAATTCCCGCCCCATACACTGAAGCACCTGGGCCCCCCTTGTAAAACCCCGCACCCAGCAACTCCGATATGCACCGCCCCCAGCAAAAAAAAAAAGGGACTCTAGACATAATGTGTCCATTTGTACCAAATAAGACAGTGTGCAACAAAGAACATTATGGTAGTACAATAGCAAGTGAGTCACACATCTGTCATTCTAGCATATCATAGACACAGGCTAAGTTATCTCCATCCATATCCCCCTCCACCCACATAACATATCCCCTTCCAGCCCACAACAATATCCCCCTCCTATAGTCCACATAAAATACCCCCTCCAATAGTCTCATATACAATATCCCCACCATCCCACATACAATATCCCCCTCCAACGTTTCCCTTGTCCACGCACATTAGCTCACCATCTTCTAAAATAACCACCACAAGAAAGTAGAAAGAACTCCCTATCACAGGGTCAGTGCGTTTCCATCTTTTTTATAAAATGCAGGAACACATGTAACGCTGCCACTTATACTAATGCCAATATTAACCTACAACCCGCCATATAGAGGTCAGACACCAGCTCAGATATAACCTAACAACACCGCCATATAGAACCCACAGTAAAGTTCAGACAACCAACTCAGCTATAACCTATACAACACCGCCATATAGAGACGCACAATAGAGTTTCAGACACCAGGTCACATCACATTACAGTGAATACAGACTGAACCAGTATAGAAGTAAAATAACCCCTTAAATCAGGGATCTCAACGGAGACGGTCCCCTATCTGATGATTCGTTCTCAATCTCTGTTCCTCTCATGAGTTTAGGTCTCAGCATCTGTTCCACCAACCGGCCATGAAGGCTTGTCCCGGCACCACTCATTCCTGGCAGAAATTACACACAAATATCTCTTAGAAATCCTCAATTTTCCAGCATCTCTTTACCTATTCCCACCTCGGTACAACCTCCAGGTGGGAGAGCGGGTACACAAGCCCATAATTAGAGTCTAGTTCCTAAGGGGTTGGAAGTTGGGGAGAGGAATAACCCCCTGGAGATAATGCTACAGCTATTGGCTGCTGCCCTCTCAATTACATTACCAGGTAGGTAGACAAGACCCTAGGAAAGGTTGGCAAATGTGCAAGGCCCCAGGTAATTAGATAGGCCCTATTTAGGTAGGTTGACCCCCACTGGATAAGTTGGTAGGCTGGCCCCAGGTAGACAAGTTGATAGGCTACAGTTAGGTTGGTGGACCCCAGTTAGTTAGGCTGTAGGTAGGTGGTTGCCCCCAGTTAGGTAAGCTGTTGGTAGTTAGGACCCCCTTTATATAGGCTGCAAGTTGTTAGGGACCCCCTTTATGTACTATACAGACAGTTAGAGCCTCCCTTAGGTAGTATACAGGCAGTTAGGGTCCCCCTTTAGGTAGCATACAGGCAGTTAGGGGTCTCCTTTAGGTAGTATACAGGCAGTTAGGGGTCTCATTTAGCTAGTGTGCAGGAAGTCGGGGCCTCCTTTAGCTAGTGTGCAGGTAAGGGCCCCTTTAGTTTGTAGGTAGCCAGGGCCCCTGTAGAGGTAGGTAGCCAGGGCCCCCGTAGAGTTAGGTAGCCAGGGCCCCCGTAGAGTTAGGTAGTGTCAGGGCCCCCTTTAGGGTTAGGTAGCGTCAGGGCCCCCTTTGGCGTTAGGCAGAGTCAGGGCCCCCTTTGGCGTTAGGCAGAGTCAGGGCCCCCTTTGGCGTTAGGCAGAGTCAGGGCCCCCTTTGGGGTTAGGCAGAGTGAGGGCCCCCTTTGGGGTTAGGCGTAGCCAGGGCCCCCCCTTTTGGGGTTAGGCGTACCAGGCCCCTTGAGTTAGCGTACCAGGGCCTCCTTTGGAGCTAGGCGTAGCCAGGGCCTCCTTTGGAGCTAGGCGTAGCCAGGGCCCCCTTTGGAGTTAGGCGTAGCCAGGGCCCCCTTTGGAGTTGGGTGCCGGGCCCCCCCTTTTAAAAAGTTGGGCGAGCCAGGGCCCCTTCCTTGTATAAAAAAAAAAAAAAAAAAACCATTCCCCTCGCTCCCACTCCTGAGCTCCCGGCGCTCCGCCTACGTCACCAGGGGGGTCGGCGCCGGCAGGCTTCAGCCTAACGCCTTCCCCTGCCAGGGGATCACGGGAGTCAGGGACGACGGCACTCCCTCCAGGGCCGCAGGGGCTGGGGGCCCACACGCGGGCCAGCCCCGGACCTGGTTCTGGTGCACCCCCGGGCCCCCGCTCTAGCTTTGGGAAAAAGGGGGCCCCCTTTTTTCCCCCGGGGCCCCATCAGGAGTCCCCCGGCTGTACCCCCGTATGGGGGGCCTTGGTTACGCCGAGCGGGGAGTCGGAGTGGTAGAGTTGGAGTCAGTGCCTACTTTGCAGTAGTCGTAGTTGTTATAAAATGGACCGAAACCAACTCCCAAAATATATAATTAGTTGGTCCAGTTAGTTCGATGCAGTGCAAAGAGCAAGTTGAACTTGGACTTGCCAGTGCTACAGCTTCCATACAGTGGGTACAGAAGGTATTCAGACCCCTTTACATTTTTCTCTCTTTCTATCATTGCAGCCATTTGGTAAGATCAAAAAAGTTCATATTTTGCTCATTAATGTACTCTGCACCTCGCCCCGCCCCCCCCTCCCCTCTCCTCCCATCTTGGAAGAAAAAAAACCTAAATGTAAATAAACTGAAATACACTGAGGGAAAAAAAATATTTAGTCAGCCACCAATTGTGCAACTTTTCCCATGTTAAAAAATATGAGAGAGTTCTGTAGTTGACATCATAGGTAGATCTCAACTATGAGAGACAAAATGAATGGGGCCATGTATCATGAGATTTTGAGTGCAAACCTCCTTCCATCAGCAAGGGCATTGAAGATATTGCTGGGTCTTTCAGCATGACAATGATCCCAAGCACACTGCCAGGGCAATGAAGGAGCGGCTTCGTAAGAAGTTTTTCATGGTCCTGGAGTGGCCTAGCTAGTCTCCAGATCTCAACCCCATAGAAAACCTTTGGAGGGAGTTGAAAGTCCACGTTTCCTAGCAACAGCCCCAAAACATCACTGCTCTAGAGGAGATCTGCATGGAGGAATGGGCCAACATACCAGCAACAGTGTGTGCCAACCTTGTGAAGACTTAGGCCATGTTTACACGGCTTAAAATGGGCCGTATTTCGGTCCGTAATTACGCGCCGAAGAGCGCCAATTACGGACCGAAATACGGCCCATTCATTATGGTAATTCACAGTTCTCATATACGCGCCGCTAGCAGTGATTGTCTATGGGCCGGCGAAGTGCCGGCCCCCCCGCTCGCTCCCCCGCTCCCGCCCTGCCCCCGGCCACACGGCGTAATTACAGGGCGGAATTACGCCCCGCAGTTAAGCCGTGTGAACATGGCATTACAGAAAACGTTTGACCTCTGTCATTGCCAACAAAGGATATATAACAAAGTATTGAGATGAACTTTTGTTATTGAGCAAATACTTATTTTCCACCATAATTTGCAAATAAATTCTTTCCAAATCAGACAATGTGATTTTCTGGATTTGTTTTCTCATTTTGTCTCTCATAGTTGAGGTCGACCTATGATGTCAATTACAGGGCTCTCATCTTTTTAAGTGGGAGAACTTGCACAATTAGTGGCTGACTTAACATTTTTATTCCCCACTATATCACATGGTCTTAAAGGGGTTGTCTCGCTACAAAGAATAGCTTTCAAATTGTAGGGAACACAAAATAAAGACATTTTCCAAATATATTGCATTGTTCCTCTGTTTTCCCTAACGAGATACAAGTGAATTTATTACCTCCTTGGCTATTTCAGTTCCCTCAGTAACTGACCTGTAAACAAATCTCCCTGGGCTGTTTGTTCAATGAGATAACAGAGAGTGAGTCATCACACAGGTCTGCAGTGTCAGTCAGTGTCCTGTGCTGCCAGACAGTAAAAAGCTTGATTTATCTCAAGTAAACAGCTCTGTAATTAGGGCTTTTGTTTTGGGGATCAAATAAGAAGTCCTGCCAGTAGTTTGAGAAGCTAATCTAATCTAATTAGCATCTGAAAGCACAACAGAGCTGTAAAAGCAAGGAGCTTATGCAAATTAGTCTGAACCAGGAAGTGACAGAGAATTTCTTTCATGCATTCTTTGAAACCCTGTGGGGAGACAACTCCTTTAAGTATTCAGACCCTTTGTTCAGTATTGAGTAGAAGCTTAGGGTCATTGTCTTTTTGGAAGATGAACCTTTGGCCCAGTCTGAAGTCCAGAGCACTCTGAAAGAGGTTTTCATCCAGGATATCCCTGTACTTGGCCGCATTAATCTGTCCCTGCAGCTGAAAAACTCCCCCTTAGCATGATGCTGCCACCAGGTGCAATGAACATGGTCAAAGTTTTTTGGAACACCAGCGGTATAAAAATCTTTCCAGCAGAAAAGATTTTCTATTAAAGTCTATGAGGGTGCGTTGCATGTTGGCTTTCAGACAGTTTCTAGAACCGCAAACCGTCTGAAAAACCAACCAAAATACCATGCCGTGGGGACAAGCACTAAGGCCCACAGATGAATCCAAAGAAGCAAGTCCCCAAGGACTTTGACCTAGTCAACGTGTCTTTAGATTAGTCAACTATCACCTTCAGTTTATGCCCAATTTCTCCTTCATAGTGACCCCCAATTACCACTTGACTTAGAAAGGTAGCAATATCAGAAATTAGACACAGAAACAGCCTTCCAACATCTAAAAGACTGTTTTGCCTCTGTTTTTGTACTTCACTTTATTTTCCTTTCGATAATTGAATTTTGACACATGCAATACAATTTGCATGGACATTTTTATATAGAAATGTTATGTAATTGATTTATGTTTTAATGCTATATTGTTCAAAAGTAATAACATTAATTTTATTTTCTGCAGGTGATTGTACCAGGAGCTCGGAGGGACATCTGATTTCTTCAGATTTTAAAGCAGATGATTACGATATTGTACAAGTTACATATGAAGAGCCTGCTATTACCCAAGAGATACCCTCAGCCCTTCCCACCAGAGATCTATCATCTGATCCTTTTAGGCAGGTCCCGTCTTCTGATTCATCACATGAAACGTACAGAAAAGGTGTTGAAAATCAAAGATGTCTCACAGGGGGGAAGCCATTTTCATGTTTAGAATGTGGCAAATGTTTTAGTAAGAAATCAAATCTTGTTCAACATGGAAAAACTCACACAGGAGAGAAGCCTTTTTCATGTTCAGAATGTGGCAAATGTTTTACTCATAAATTAAGTCTTATTTCACATCAACATTATCACACAGGTGAAAAGCCATTTTCATGTCAAGAATGTGGTAAATGTTTTACTCAGAAATCATCTCTTGTTCAGCATCAACAACGTCATAGAGGGGACAAGCCATTTTCTTGTTCAGAATGTGGTAAATGTTTTACAGCAAAATCGGATCTTATTAGACATCAACAATGTCACTCAGGGGAAAAGCCCTTTTCGTGTTCAGAATGTGGAAAATGTTTTTCTTTTAAATCAAGTCTTGTTAACCATCGACGAAATCACACAGGAGAGAAGCCGTTTGCCTGTTCAGAGTGTGGAAAATGTTTTATGAGAGATCACGTCTTGCTGAACATCGACGTTATCACACAGGCGAGAAGCAATTTTCATGTTTAGAATGTGGCAAAAGTTTTACTCAAAAAATCAAATGTGATCAAACATCAACGATGTCACACAGGGGAGAAACCGTTTTCATGTTCAGAATGTGGCAGATGTTTTAATCGAAAATCAGCTCTTGTTGATCATCAAAGAATTCACACCGGAGAGAAGCCGTTTTTATGTTCAGAATGTGGCAAATGTTTTACTGTGAAGTCAAGCCTTGTTCAGCATCAAAAAAATCACACAGAAGACAAGCCGTTTTCTTGTGCAGAATGTGGCAAATGTTTTACTCTGAGAACACATCTTATTATCCATCAAAAAACTCACACAGGAGTTGAGCCGTTTTCCTGTTCAGAATGTGGCAAATGTTTTACTCAGAAATCAAGTCTTGTTTATCATCAAAGAAGTCACACAGGAGAAAAGCCATTTTCATGTTCAGAATGTGGGAAATGTTTTACTCACAAATCAAGTCTTACTACACATCAAAAATCTCACACAGTAGACAAGCCTTTTTCATGTTCTGAATGTGGCAGATGTTTTACCCAGAAATCTGCTCTTATTTATCATCAAAGATGTCACACAGGAGAGAGACCATTTTCATGTTCAGAATGTGGCAAATCTTTTACTCGGAAAGCAGATCTAGTTCATCACCAAAGAGTTCATACAGGGGAGAAGCCATTTTCATGTTCAGAATGTGGCAAATGTTTTACTCAGAAATCACATCTTTTTAGACATCAAAAAACTCATGCAAGGAAGTAGCTTTTTTGTTTTCCTTTGTTTGTTTTTTTACTTTCTGTATTGCCAAATTGTAAAAGAACAAAATACTACCATTATAGTCCAAGTGAAGTCATATATCGTACAGGATCAAGCAAGACAAGTCATAGCACTAAATGATTAAGGAATGTATACCACTACCGACAAATGTCCGTTATCTAAAAAGCAAATGGAATCCAGATAACAATCCTACACATCAGCCATGTGCCTAACATATTTCACATATAGAACTTAAATATAGAACTTTGGACCTCTTTTGTCCAAATGGTTAAGCAGTAAAACTGCCTCTGTTGCACATAGCAACCAATCAGAGCTCAGCTTTCATTTCTTATACTGGTCTGGAAAAATTGATCTCTGATTGGACAGTTTTGCTTTCAGTTTTCATAAGTGAGACTCAATGCTTCCAAATTTGTTACCAATCATTAATAAATTTGCTTTGAAAACATATACACTTGTGTCTGGCTCTATCTTTATCCTTTAGGTGTTAAGATATTGTCTAAAGGACATAGCTGTGTGCTGGAGAAGATGACAGCTTAGGAATGTAGCTCTGCTGATCTTCTGCCTTAAATGCGAGCTACAGTGCTTTGGATCTGGCATACAGGGGCGAAATAGACTCCTTAAATGCCCAGCACTTGACCTGCACCAACACTGACACATGGAGAGAGAGCAACAGGTGGCGGTAGAACTTTCTTAGAGGTGCGACCAGCCAAAAACGCACTGTGGCTGCCGCGTGCCGCTCACGAGCGGGAGGTGACTCATTGGAGGGGGACGAGAGAAGCGAGGTGACGTGGCTTACGAAGCAGAGAGTGCATCCAGCTGGTCCCTGCGCTGTGGGGATCTCGTGGCTCTTCGGAGATTGACCGGGACTTACAGGCTGTGTCCTCTGGGCAGGGTGATCTGTTTTTGAACCCCTGTGACTACATTGCGTCATTGGTGGGAAGAGGGGGAATCACCGTCATGAGAGTGGAGACGCGGACATGAAAAAGACACAGGTACCTGGCTTGCCGCACTGCTGCTAACTGCCTGGAGAATACAGCGGAGTAAGTGAGACCCACGTTGTCCAAGATCTTTCTGATTGCCACCATCTCATTAAGAACAACGTGAGTCCCCGGGCGGCACTATCACCAGCCTGGTGTCCCTACTCCACTTCACCTCGGCATAGAGAGGGAAATGAGCTAGCACCTGTGGGCAGCCATTGCTAATAGTTGCAGCTAGCAATGGGGAATACATCCACCATTCCATGACACCACATGGTGTCGGCCATTTTACGTTATTACTGTCTCGCTCTTCATTGCCCTGTGTTACACTGGCTAAAACAAAAGGGACTCGTTCCTTCAAGAAACCAAGGGCAGTTCATTCCAAACCAGAAGCCAAATGATACAGCATACTAAATATCATCCATCAGTGGAGTAATCGCCCCGATGAAGGGCGGCTCCGCTTAAAGAAGATAATATCACTGTATAGTTATTAAATTCTTTAATCAAGCTATCCCCAACGGTTTCCCCCA
>JAODAL010055603.1:0-23842 GCA_025379985.1 Phyllomedusa bahiana
GTTGAGCCACCGAGGTGGGGGGAAGGGGTTTGAAAGACCCTTTTGCCCCAATCTTTGGGCGAGTTTTGAAAAACCCCCCAAAAAATGGCCCGTGCGGAAAATGTCTTGTCAGCATGAGCATTGTGGTGTTTCTTATTTTCTGGAAAAAGTTTTTGGACACTCAAAAACACGGGCCCCACCAGCGACGGGGGAAAGGAGACGGACACAAAATGCGGACACAAAAACCTTACTCTCCGTTAAATTCCAGAAGGCCCCAACATTTCAATTTTTTTTCGGTTTTCCCATTGGGCGGGGGTTCGGGGTCCCGGGGGCTGGTTCAAGGGGGTGTTTTTAAAGCTCTCAGGGTACATCATCTGGAAAAGTCGGGGCGTTGGAAGCGAGACGGAGGAAACTGAGGAGGAGGATGGGGTTTATTCCTGGACCCCAAACGTTACCAAGCCCCTCCCTTTGGGAAAAGGAGGTTCATGGATTTGGGGCGGGGGAGGAAAAACATTTTGGGCAATTGCCCCTCGCCCCCGGGGTTTGGGGAAAATAAAGGTCCATCTCTCACATGAGTGCTTGGATGCTCCTTTTCCTCCAACTTTAAATTCCCCCGTTTAAAAGGCCATAAAAATTGAAAAAACAGTTACTGGGGGGCCCACCCTACTCGTTTCCCCGTTACAAAGCGAAATCAGCCCCTTTTTCCTTCCCCTTTCCACCCCCCCAAAATAGAGAGAAAAATTTCCCAGGAATTGGAGGACATCTGTTGCATCTGTTTCACGTTTTTCAAATTTCACAGGGGAAACAATGTCGGCAACATACAGAAAATTTGGGGTGCCAAAGTACCCCTGCAGCAAGGCATTGGGGCAAAAGCCAAAATTGGGTGCCCTTTCGGGCCAACCCTTTATTAACCACCTCACCAACGCTTTGAAAAGCAGGGCACTTTTTAAAACCACAACAGAGCCCGGGTTTAAGGTTCAGGGTTTGCACACTATCTGCGCCAAGCCGTGTTTTTGGATAGGGTTCCCGGGAAAACCCAAATCAACTTTGGGTACCCAAAAATGATAAAAGGGGCCCCGAGTTTGCTCATCAGCAAGGGTGTTGTCCCCCCAGCACTGCGTCATACCCTGAGCGGACCTTCACATAGCTGGGGATTCTTTACAGAAAAACCCGCACCCCGGCTTTCCACTGATAATGTGGTTACGTTTGACTTTCTTAAAAAATGAATCAGGCGGGGAATCTTTGATGATTTTTGGCCCCCAATTCCCGGGAGGTCACCGAATTATTCCCGGTTACTTCAAATTCCTCTTCAAACAAAATGGCCCTCTTAAAAAAAAAATTTTAAAATTTTTTTAAAATTATCATTTCTTACGCAATTTTTATTCTCAGTTCCCAAAAAGGTTTTTGCTGGTTTTTGCGGTGAGGAGCCTGAAAAATTAAGAAAATTGTACAGGGTTTCATGAAAAAAACGATTCTTTTTACTAACTTCTTCTTTCCCAAATGTTTGCCTGCCCAAGGGTTTTTTTGGGGGTCATGGGCTGTGAATACAGTTATAATAAAGGGCCCTTTTGGGAACAGAAATGTGGTTTTCTAAGGGGGCTTTCCCCCCCCTCCCCAATTTTTTAACAGTGGCTGAGAAGTCTTTTTTAATTTTTTTTGGGTTTATGCTGCTGTAAAAATACATTTTATACACGGGTCCTTTTTTAAAAAAATGGGGTTTCAAAAAGACATTTGTTCATCACAATTGTCAGTTCCCCAAAGGGTATTTTTTAAATTTTTTTGGGGAAATGTTCTGTAAATAAGATAGGTTAAAAGCCCTTTTTTAAAAAAAATGTGGTTTCTAACGGCATTTTTTTCTTTAAAAATTGTCAACAGGGGGCCCCCGAACGGTCTTAGCCACACTTCCGCTTCCCTCTGCATTCTGTTTTCACCCACGACTTTTTTGTTGCTTGCATTTTTAAGGGCTTTTTTGCAGTGTTAATAGATAAAGGGGAAAGCCGGCCCTGGCTCTAAAACCGAAAACCCACTGTAAACCCGGGCCCCTTTCTACTGAACCTGCGTGTTAAAGATGAGGGGACGCCAGCCTGGCTCTCACCCCCAACCCACTGAAAAACTCTGGCCCTGCTAGCTAAACCTTTCGTTTTTAAATAGATGACGGACCCCCGGGCCCCGGGCTCTCACCGCACCCACTGTAAATCCGGCCCTGTTTGTTTAAAACCTGCGTTTTAAATTTGATGCGGACCCCCACTCGGGGCTCCCCACCGCCCCCAACTGAAATTTCTGGCCCGCTAGCTGAACCGCTTTTTTAATAGATGAGGGCGCCAGCCCTGGTCCCCCCCGCACCCACTGAACTCCCCCCCCTGCTAGCTAAACCCTGCGTGAAAAGAGGGAGGGAAACGCCGGGCCCTGGCTGTCCCCCGGTCCCATTTGTAACCCCGGCCCTGTAGTGAATGCGTTTTTTAGAGGGAACGGACGCCACCCCGGGGTCTCACCAAAACCCCACTGTAAGTCCGGCCCTCCCGGGTTAAACCCTTTTCCCGTGTTTCCAAACTTTAAACAGCCTTACCCCCCCCTTGTTTCGGGTAATTTTTTTTAGCCCAACTTAACAGTAGAATGCATTTTTTTCGGGACAGGTCTCGTTTATTCCTACGGGGGACAAATTTTTTTCATTTGCTTCACTTTTAAATTCAGGGTGGAAAAATTGTCACCAGTAAAATGCAAGTAGCTCTAGCGGCAGCAGTATTGGAAACTTTTTTTTTTTTTTTTTAATTTGTCTTTTTTCTTTTTTTTTTAAAATTTTCTGCTGAGGGTTTCCCATAAGGGGGAATCTGTGCGGTTTTTTGGGGTCATCCTCCCGTTACAGTATTTGGACAGTCAATTTTCCATTTCACTAAAATACTGTTTTAAAAAGATACTTTCTTGGGGCACTTTTTGATCTGTGGGGGTCATGGGGTTTAAAGGGGTTATGCTGGGGTTAAAAGGACGGTTAGCCCAAGGGCCCCCAGTTCAACTAAAATGGGGGTTTAAAAGGGACTATTTTTCTTCCAGCCCCTTTTTAATCTGTGGGTCAGACAGGTTTTTAAGGGGTCTTGCAAGGGGGTCCGGAAAGGGAAATCAATGTCCTTTCAACTAAAATTTTGGGGTTAAAAGACTCCTTTTTTCCGGGCACTTTTTAAACGGGGGGTCATGAAATTTTTTAAGGGGTCATCCCGCGGCCCCCAGGACAGGGATGGCCCAATGCCCTGTTCAATTTTAAAATGGTGGTTCAAAGACTCCTTTTTTCTGGCACTTTTTAATCTGGGGGGCCCTTTGGCAGATTTAAGGGCCCATGGGGCTTTCCAAGACTTTGAATAGCCCAATTTTCCAGTTAAATTAAAATGGTGGTTCAAAAGTTCCTTTTTCTGGAATTTTTTAATCTGTGGGTCGGGGAACGGGTTTTAAAATTTTTCCCATGCTGATTCCGGGCCCAGGGATAGCCAAATGTTCAGTTCAACTAAAATGATGGTTCAAATAATACCCCTTTCTTGGGCATTTTTTAAATTTGTGGGTCATGCAGGTTTAAGGGCCCATGCTGGGGACGGGGACAGGGATAGTAAATTAGTCGACTTTTTTTCGGCCCTTTTTGTTGCCAAATTTGTCGGGGCCAAGATGTACATGTTTTCCAGTTTTAATTTGTTGTGGGTTAATTCCCCCTTTCCTTTTCCGGTTTGGGGTGCCCAAAAGAAGCTGTTTTTTCCTCTCCCTTTAATTTTAAAATGGTCATCCGGGGGATTATCTATTTTTCGGCTATGGGGTTTTTGGCATGAAAATTCCCAATTATCGATTTTCGATTGAAAAAAGGGTTATTTGGGCCCACAATCTGTCGGAACCTCCTACTATGCCTTGGAACTTACTAACTGTGTTTGCCCTTAATTTTCCCCTCAGTTAAAAGGGGGGTTGTGATCAACGGTTGGGCCAAATCTTGTTTCCGTTTCCTGTTCCTGGTTCCTATAAAAAACTCCGTTGTTCACTGCTTGAGTATTGTTTTTTGGGCCCCGCTTTCCAGCCCTTCTCGCTGGGAATTTTCCCCGTCCACCTTTTTTCCCTGTTCGTTGCATTTAAACCCCCGCCCCCAACCTATTGCCCGGGTTCGCTCCCCCGTTTTTAACCCCCCTGCACTTCTGACCAAACAGCAACCCATTCCCTTTCCGGGCCCCTCGCTATCCCCCTGCCCCGGGTTTTTGTACCTCCCCCGCCTTTGGGTTTCCAGCAGTAAAACACCAGTATCGGGGACAAATACTCAAGCCTTTAAAGGGATTCCACGGGGGGTTTGGGGAGCCCGGAAGCTCGCTTAAAAGAAACTAAAAATTTCCCGGTGGCTAATTGGGGTTCTGAAAATGCGGCTTTGAAGATAAAGTGGGGACGTTTATGAAGGTCAGAATGCCCACAATATCCAAGTGTAGGGGACAAGCCATTCAAAAAGTTTCCCTGGGACCGTGCAGCCCTTTAAAACTGACCGGTTTCTCCAAACCCGGAGAATCAAAACCCCGGGCCATCCACTTCGGTTTCCTGTAATGAGCCCTAAGTTGCTGCCTTTCCGATTCGGCCCGGGGACCGCCGGGGTAAATTTTCCCGGGGGTTCCCTTAAAACCCAAATTTTGGTTAAAAATTTTGTACAAATCCAACCAGTTCCCTACGGACGGTCTAAGGTCCATGCATTATTATGCTGTTAACACATAAAAAAAATTGCCCGGGCCCCCCCTTGATTGAGACCCCGGATCCCCCCGGGTGAAACACCTGGAAGACTTTATCGACGCCATGAGGCAAATGTTTTTATGACCCTAATCGTCGGGGTACGGGTGAAGCAGCCTTTTACTCAAATTTCCCCCAGGGCAAATCCCCGTGGTGAGTAAAAGCTAAAAGGAAAAATTTAAGAGGGGGCCCAAACGACACCGACTGGGAAAGAAAGCTGCCCCAAAATGTCTTTTTTTTAAAAAGGACTTATGCACGCATTAAAAAGATGAACCTTGGGCCCGTGCTGAAGGGTCCCTTTTTGGGTTTTGGGTGCTTTTATTTAAACCCTTGCATTCGAAAATTTATTTCCCACTATCAGAACGACACAGGAGAAAAAAGGGGGTTTCTTTGAATTAGAAAACCCCGCAAAACCCCAAACCCGTTTTCCCGTCTCCTTTCCCCAAGGGAAACCCCCGGGGGAAAATTCGCAAAAGTTTTGGGGGAAGGGGAGCCTATGCAAGTCGACTCCATTTTTTGAAACGTGAAAAGCGTAGATTTGAAGACAAAAAGTGGCTCCGTGAAAGTCTAAAAGCTTTTAAATGGTTTGGGAAATTCCCGACCCCTTTTCCCCATTTAATTGCCCTCACCGCCCACGGGGATTGGGGGAAACCAAACCCTGGGGTCCCGACTCCCCCGGATTTGGGGAAACAATTTTTTTCAGAAAAAGAGTTTATCTGAAAGAGCAAATTGTCCAGTCTATTTCACAATGGGGCCTCCCTATAAAAAAAGAGAATAAGGGCTCCCCATTGCTTTTCCCTTCCCCCTTAAATTTTCCCGGCTAACCACGTGGGTATCCACCTCACTATGGTGGACTCCTTGGGGGAATGGGAATTTATGGATCTCTCCCCTTTTTCTTTAAGGGGCATTGGGGGTTTTTTCTCAAAAAGGACCTCACCCCTGGGAATGGAGGGCTGTAGATGGGGCTCCACTGAGTCGGGTGGGTCCGAGACCGCACCACTTGAAATCATTTGGCACCCCCCGGGACCCATGAAGTCCTGTCATTTCCCCATTGATATCTTTTGGCACTTTCCTGCCAAACTTAGGCTTACCCTTTGGGTTTCATCACAAACCCCGGTTATCAACGGGAAAACCAAAAAGATAAGCTTTTCCCGCAGAGGGTGTTCATCCAAAAGGGCCCCCCTCTGAAAAACCCAACTCTGCGACCCAGTTCCCAAAAAATAAAATAATGGAGCTACCCCCCCTGAAAACAAGGAAATATGGGAGATGTTTTCAGCAAAAAGAATGCCGACAAGCTTCCCCCCCACCGACCCTTTCATTGCCCCATAGACTTGCCCTTTCCCGGGGCCTCCCCTACCCTTCGGTTTAAAATCAAACCCCCTGGCAAAGGGGCCCGAGTTTTAAAAACCCTCAAGGATATATTTTAAAGGGAAAACCCTTTCTAAGGGGTTCATCCCCTCCTTCCTCTTTTACGAGGGGCTCCCTATTTTTTTTCAAAAAGGGGAAAAGGTTCCCTTTAAAACCTTTTCATTGATTACAGAGAACTTAATAAAATCACAATAAAGAAAACCCTTTTTTCCCCTAACCCCTGATCCCTGAACTTCTTGGGGAGAGTCGAATTGGGAAAGATTTTTTCAAAATTAGATCTACAGGGCTTAAAACTTTGGGCCGTATCAGATCGGAGGGTTTAATTGGGAAGACTGCCCTTTTGGTAAGTTAAAGGGCACTTTTTAGTATTGTGTTTTGCCTTTTGGCCTTTGTAATGCCTCCCCACCTTCCAACATCTCGTCAACCCACATCCCTTTAGAGACCTTCTGGACCGTTTTATAATTTTAATTTAAACTGGCGATATCCTGTTTTTTTTTCCAAATTCCCCATGGAAGAACACCAGGGGAAAAATGAAACTTTTTTTCTAGAACGTTGGGAAAACCATCTTTACTTTTAAAATTTTTAGAAGTGTGAATTTTCCCTCAGACAGGATCCCAAATTTCCCTTTTCTTTTTAAAATTTTCCCTCATGGTCTACAAAAGGACTCTAGCAAGATCCCCCCGCCCAAAAGTAGGGCTGGCCCCCCCCCCAGAAACATAAAAAGAGTTTTAAAAGTTTCATAGGTTTTGCCAATTTCTAAGGCTTTTATCAAGAAATTTTTCAGAAATCATTTTTCCAAATTTCACAGTTGACTAAAAAAAAAAAAAAGCTTTTGGGTTTGTTCCTCCCAAACAAAAGAATCCTTCTTTTTCTTAAAAAGGGCAAGTTCACTACAAACCCCCATATTTAAATTTACCCCGACCCGGAAATTGCCTTCCCTTGGGGGAAATGGACGCTTTTTAGGGCTGTTTCCCGTAGGGGCCCCTACTGTCCAGAGAACGGGGGACAAGAGTTTTATTGCCCCTCCTTTTGCGTTTTTTTCCTGACGTTTTTTCCCTGCTGAGAGGGGGAATTTAAGAGTGGGGAATAAAGAACTATTAAACTATTGTTGCAGCTTTTAAGGGAAAGGAGACAACATCTTCAAGGGGCCTCACAACAAATAATAGTTCTAACTGATCACCTAATCTGGAATTTTGTTAGATCTGGGCCCAAATGGGCTATTCCCGTCAAGCTCGTTGGGTATTTTCCTCAAAAACCAAATTTAACTTTTTTAATCTCATACAAAGGGCCCCGGGTCCATTTAAAGGCAATGCAGATGCTTTATCAAGGGAAAGTTTTTCCAGTGATTTCCCCACCTGAATTCCAAACCCAAGACCATTGTTCCGGAGTCTAATGGGTTTTGGGAATAAAATTCCCTAATAAGGACTTTCTCAAAAAGATAAAGAGGCCTAAAGACACCCACCTTTTTCCCTTTCTCTCCCCTCCACCAGAAAGAAGTTTCGTTAGTTCTTTAAAAACAAGATTGGGTCCCCCGGGCAGCAGCCCTTTTTAAAACCTGAAACATTTAAAACTTTAAAATTCTGAGGGGTAGCCCAACGATTCCCAAAATTGCGGTCACAAAGGGGTGCAGAAACGCAGGGAAATTTTTAAACCCGATTCTTTTGGTGGCCCAATTATCTACAGGAAAAGGGAAAAAAGTATTTTAACATCCGTGGGCATCTGTGCTAGATGCAAGGGGCCCCCACGTTCTTCACACTTTAAGTTTGTTAAAAGCCTTTTCCGGTCCCCCCCTCGCCCCTGGGGGTTTTATATCCCGGGCTTCATCTAGATCTACCTACCCCTAAGGGGAAAAATACAATTCTCGGGGGAGTTGACCGGCTACCAAAAGGGTGCACATTTCATTTCCCGTACCCGGGCTACCCTCTGCCAAAGACACAGCGGGTCTCATAAAATTTTGAATGGTTTTTTCGCCTTCAAGGTGTTCCGGGTGAAGTTATCTCGGATCGTGGGGTGCAAATTTACAGCCAAATTTTGGCGGAGCTTTTGTTCAGCACTCGAAAATCGGAAAATTTTTTAAACTGTCAACCGCCTTTCACCCACAATCTAATGGACAGACCCGAACCACAATCAGACCCTGGAACAGTCCCCGATGTTATAAATTTTCCATTTACAAGTGACGGGGGTTTACTGCTTCCTGTGGTGGGAAATTTTTATACAATAATTCCCAAAAAAAACCTCCACCAAACAGACACCTTTCTTTGCAAATTTGGGGTAAAAACCAAACCAAAAAAAAAAAAATTCTTCCCCAAAATTTCCCCGCTTTTTTCCAAAAATATTTCCGCTGCCCCGGAAAAGGGTCTTGGCATTAAAGCAAAATTTACAGCTACTAAAAGGGGAAAAACTAGAGAGGCTCAAAAAAAATTTTAAAGAAGATGGCAGATAAACGTCGCAAACCCGCACCAAATTTCAAGGTTTGGGGGTAAGGTATGGCTCTCTACGAAAAATTTTAAAACTTTGAAATTCTTCACCAAAACTGGGACAGAATTTTTTGGGCCTTTTGAGATCAGGGAAGATAATCAAATCCCGTAGCAGTTCGGGGCAAACCCCAAATCTTTGAAGATTCCTCCGGGGGTTTCCTGTGGTTTTTACTAAAACCCTTTTTTTTCCAATCCCTTTCCGAGACGTGTTCCCCCCCCCCCTCCTGATGCAGGGAGATAGATGGTCAAGACAATTTGTCCCTAGAGCAAAACTTGGGCCCCTAGAGTTTTCAGGAAAAACCCGCTGAAAAAAAAAAAACCTTTTTTAAATGGCAAGGTTTTGGGCCCCAAGAAAATTTTTGGGAACCTGTAAAATTTAAAATTAATGACTTGACTGATAAAAAAAAATTTTATCAGAAACATCCGGAGGGGAAAACCCAAATTAAGGGATCGTCCAAGGCCCCTTTTGGGGGGGTGGGGGGTAATGTCAGGGAAAAACCCCACTTTTTGGAAAACCCTTTCTAACTGGTTTTTTGCCCTTAATTTGCCCCCAGTTTTAAAAATGGGGATTGGGGTCCCCAACTGGTTGCCCCTCTTGTTCCTGTTTTTTTGTTCCTGGTTCCCCATAAAAAATCCCCAACCTTTTTTTCACTGCTTGAGTATTTTGCTTTGCTTGCTTTCCAGCCTCTCCTGGGAAAATTGCCATCCAGGGCCTTTTTCCTGTTTGGTTTTCAGTTAACCCCGGGGACTAACCTATTTTTCCTTTCTGTCGCTCCAAACCCCTTTAACCTCTGCCACTTCTGACCAAGCAGCAACCCATTACCTTTTCCCGGGACCTCGCTATCCACCTACCTCCCTGTGTTTGTACCTAGCCCCGCCATTGGATTCCAGCAGTATACACCAGTATCGTGACACAATCGCTCATCACTTCTCTTCAGTACTGAGATTCCCAAGGAACCGACCAAGCGATGACAGGTATAACGGTCCTGCAGCGGACAATGTGGTCACTTGTGTGTTGTCCAGAGCACTGGAAGGAGCGGCTTGTCTCGTACCTCTAGCTCCACATCCTACGCCCCTCCTTGCTCGCTTACCACCTCTTGTTCATTTCATGTTCAGAAAGATAAATATTAAAAAGGTCAAGATTTGTTCACAGTTTCATATTGAAGAACTGTACTCCAAAGACAGCAAATCACAAGTGTTCTTAAACTAATTGCCTATAAGTGTTCCCTATAATTTCCAACTGGCAAATAGGATTAGAAACAGATTTTTTTCTATAGAATATTTGTGAAATGTGGTCTTATGGAAGAACCCTGACACCAATTCAACAGTGTTCTTCTTTGAAGCCTTATACTTTGCAGCAACCAACTAGGATTAGAAATAGAATTTTTCCTATGGAATATCTGTGAAATGTGGTCTTATGGAAGAACTCTGACACCAAATCAACAGTGTTCTTGCTTGAATCCTTACACTTTGCAACTGGCAACTAGGTTTAGAAATATCATTTTTTTTCTATGGAATATCTGTGAAATGTGGTCTTATGGAAGAATCCTGACACAAAATCAACAGTGTTCTTGAAACCTTATGCTTTGCAACAGGCAACTAAGATTATAAACAGAATTTTTTCTATGGAATATCTTTGAAATGGGTTCTTATGGAAGAATGATGTACACCGGCTGTCCCCCCCAAAAACAGCAGCATGGAAATTTTGGGCATGGAATGAAATTTTCTGCAAGAAATCAGTATATCACAGTGATTTCTTTTTAGAGCAGATTTCCTAACAGTGTCTTATACATTGGCTGTCCCCATAAAACTGCAGCAAGGACATTTTGGGCACGGAATTACATTTTCTGCAAGAAACCAGTATATCACAGCGATTTCTTTTGAGATATTTCCTAACAGTGTCTTGTGCACAAGCTGTCCTCCCAAAACTGCAGCAAGAAACTTTTGGGCAATGCATAGAGGCAGTATGCAGCATTATCAAAATCTCTAACTACTACTGTCTAGGATTCCCTAATCTTGCTCTACCCCAACCCTAACTAATGTATATAGCAGGTTTTCCTTTGTGAAATCGCTGGGAAATGGTGTGCCTGCCTGCTTTGAAAAAAGCACAGCAGAGATAGCAGTGTGTTCAGTTCACAGTCTGTAATCGTAATTGCGTTCACCAGGAAATACAGTCACATAGATAAAACAAGGTCATGTGATTTTAGCAGCCAATGAGATCCCTACACTGGTGACATCCTTGGTCCCCCTCTGTGCTCTGCACTGATTGGCTACCAAAAGTACAGGAAGCAGCAAAAATGGCACGATCTTAATTCTCGATCGTGATTCTTGATGCGATTTTGAGGAAAAAAATCGGATCGAGAAAAATGTAAAAATCGACTTCTCGATTAAATTGCTCAACACTAATTATAACAAATTAAAATAAAAATGTATTGTTTAAAAAAAAAATACTTCCACCGAAGTGTCTCTAGTTAATTCAGATGTTGCTAATAAGCTTCCAAAGACATGACTTAATCATGTTATCAAATTGTTTAATGGCATAGTAATCCTAGTGTATGTAAACTTTTAACTTTGCAGAAAGTAATAAAAATGTTTCTCTCACATTATTCTTGCATTTGGCATATATAAATAATTTTGGTAATTCTAATTAACCTAAAATGGTTAAGGTTTATTCTGAATTCATGTCAGATGGTAAGAAAAACATGCATATGTGTCTTTTTATATAGTGTATGTAAACCTTTGGTTTCAAATGTATATATTAGAACAAATATAATCTGGGGTTATATCACATTGCTATATCAGTACATTAGGTAATATGGTATTAAAGGTCATATAATTATTTTATATCATTTGACAAAGAACAGCAAAATAACAGAAAAAGAGATGTCATATCAGGTTCTTAAAAATATAACCAGTACATAAAATAAAACGCTAAGAGGAAAATAATTTAAATGGTAAGTTTACACAGAAATCAAGATGTGCCTTTTAACACGATTTCTATAACTATATTACCACTAAAGAAAGATGGCATAATCTATAATAAGGACACATCATAACTGTCACTATTATGGATACAGTCAAGAGACTTAGATATTTATCTATTTATACATGGTTGAATACACTGGCAAGATCTATCAACATACTTAACAGTGTCAGTTTGTACTAAAAGAAAATGTATCCAATACAGAGACTGCCAACAGATGCCATTAGGATTAAAAGATATTTTCAACATTGGCCCAGATGCATGAAAGGTGTCCAAGTGGAAAGTGTCTTAGGTAATGCTGCACCAAATGTGAGTTCATGCTTATGATTGAAAGTATCTCAAGGCATTTTAAATACGTGACACATTGTAAAATAAACTGCCCATGCACCAAAAAAGTGTCCGACGCTGTGATGTATTTTGTCACCACTTTGAAAACGTCATCATTAAGGACACATGAACTGCTTTGGCATAAGAGCTACATAAATGTGTCTTATCATACAAATTGGCTTACACACGCACTCTGAAAAGTGGTGCAGGCAAAAGTGTCGGACAAACTAATTTTTTGGGCACAGATGCTTTAGGAATATGTCAGATATGGTGCATGCCATTATTTTTGTCTTAGCTAATGCCAGAAAACTGCTACAGCAACTGTTATCCACATCAGGTTATATTGATATAGCTGGTCAGCTTTACGTAATTTAGAACAGAATGTTACTTAGTCATGTAAGTGTATACCCGGTTGTCACAATTAATTATCACCCAGTGGAGTAGTTTACACTGATTGATACAAATGCTAGGACTCTTGGATAAATATACCTTTGTGTTCCCATCAGGGCTGCTATCAGGAATTTCAGGGCCCCATACAGCTGAAGCCTCTGCCCGCCCCCACCTACCCTCTCAACAACCCTGTGGTCCTGCCCCTTCCCTACTCCACCACTGTGCCCCCCACCCCATAAAAAGAAAAAAAATTCTGGGGTGACCTCCCAAACAAATAAATGCAAGTGCGCTATTGTTTTTCTAATTAGTTCTTGTTGGATTTTACATGGGGCCCTCAAGTGGGGCCCTGTATGGGGAGGGCCTGTATGGGGGTCCTGGAGTGGGACCCTGTATGGAGGGGCCTGTATGGGGGCTCTGCAGTGGGGTTATGTATGGGGGGCTCTGGAGTGGGGCCTTGTATGGGGAGGCCTATACAGGGGGTCCTGGAGGCTTAAGATACAAAGAAGAGAGGAGAGGAGAGGCCTGGCCCCCGAGTCACAGATCAGCACACAGAGAGGTTTGCTTTACACTTACAGCTTCAGTGACTGCAGGGCTCATCCTCCCTCTCCCTGCTGCAGAAGAAAGCCTGAGTGCAGAGAGAGGGAGGGAGGATGAGCCCTGCAGTTGTAGCATGGGCAAAACTGTAGACATTCCTATTTAGGAAAATAGTGTAAATTGTGCTGTACAGGCTTAGGTGTAGAAGCAATAGAAAAGTTATATTCAGTAAGCCAGAGGTTATTAGGTAAGGTTCCTTTCCCCAGTTATAGTCTGCCTGGCAACAGTAGTGTCACCCCCCCCCTCCCCCACCAGCCAATAGGGAACTGAGAAAGGAGAAGGGGGTAGCTGTCAGCAGGGGGGATACAGTTAAATAGGGAGACTTAGAGAAAATCTGGGTTCTGCCTTAGTCTGTCAGAGTCTGCAGCAAGGAGAGGAAGCAGGAGTCTCATCATCCTGGCTAGGAGATGAGGGGAGACCGATTCTCCTGGAAAGGCAGGAAGCAAGTCTGAAAGGAAAAAGACGTGTATATAGTTGCTACGACGTTTACAGCAAAAGAAGCTGGGTAGAGCTGAGAGCAGAGCTCCGCCTCCAGCGGGAACATAGGTGAGCCAGGTGAAGAGAGGCCATTGTTGCGGCAAAGCGAGAAGTAGCCCCCCCCTGTGCTGTGTGGGGAAGCCACTGAAGACAGGCAGGGAAAGTGGTGAGGTAGAGCTAGGAGAGAGCTCCATCTGGAACTGCTGTGTGTGTGTGCTACTGGAGCTGGCTGGGACACCAGGTGGACGGCTGTATTTGGATGAAGGTGCCGTTGCTGGAGGAAGCGAAAAGAGAAGTAAAGCTACAGTTCTACCAGTTAATTGTTGTCGTGTCTTATCATTTATACGCCGGTACACTCCCTCACAGAGTCCCACAACGTCTCTCCCCGCAATTGCAAAGAACCAGCAGGGAGTGCCAGACACTGCGCTCCCGCTATCTTACACAGTCACTGAAGCTTTAAGTATTAAGCAAACCTCTCTGTGTGCTGACCTGTGACTCAGGGGCCGGGCGCCTCTCTTTTCTTCACACAGTGCGGCCCCTCTTTGTATGTAAATTACAGGCGCCGCGCAAGCACTAGAAAGTTTATGATTTTCCTTGTGAAACAGGGTGGCCCGCTCGCAGCTTTAAGTTTCTCTCCAGGCCCTGTAGAGCAGTACCCCCTGTACTGCTTTTACGACGGCCCTGGTTCCCGTGATAAAATTCGCAAATATGTATTGCAGTGGGAGTATCAGCTTGAGTGCCTGCAGAGAAAAGGTGTTTGGAGATTCTTCATCTCAATTCTTGGATTGTCTTACCCACATAAACATTGGAACAAAAGCAAATGGCACCATAAGTTAATCCGATTGATTTACAGTTAATAAACTGTAGAATTTCATAGATACTTTTGTCAATCATATTCAGAAATGTTTTCATTTTATGGAGATAATCACAAAAAGGATAATTGCCACGAGGATACAATCCAAAAATATTTTATTTCAACCCTGTATTGGTAGATTTTTGTAAATGACTATGCACTAGTCTATACAAAGATTTTTTCCTTTGTGATAGAGGATGCTCAAACATGGCAGAATCACACTCACAAGGTCACGGTCAGCACATAGTACTTTTCAGTGTTTCTTTAGAATTGAGCTGTCAACAAGAAGGAACAAGTACTTGAAGACTTTTTCTAAATACATGGGTAAATAGATTTTACTTTAGTCATGAGATAAGAGGTATTTTACGTCCTCTAAGTGAACACCGGTTTCAATGTTTACCTAATTGCCTGACTATTACTGACCAAAACTCTAATCTAGTTAGTGAGAGCAGAGGGTAGGGAGCAGGGGCGGAACTACTGGGGTAGCAGGCAAAGCAGCTGCCACGGGGCCCGCGCCACTAGGGGGCCCGCGACGGGCCCCCTAGACTCGGGCCCTGTAGCAGCAGCTACTTCGTCTGCTAGCCTTGTTGTGTTCCGTCTATGTGACCCCCCAAGAGGGAGCACAGAGTGTCCAGAGACGAGCTGCAGGAGTTATATGAGGAAGGTACCTATGTCTGCAGCATTTAGGCACAGTTCACATGTATATCTGGGGTGCCATTCAGAACCTCCGACACAGAGATGAAAATGGGCGCCGGAGTGAATCTGTTTCACAATGGACGCCCACAGTGGCTGACCAAGCCTATTGATTACTATAGGTTTGTGATTTTCTGCCACGGCGTCCTGCACTTATAAATCTTATGAGCTTACGTTTTTCTATTTTTGCGCTATTTTTTCTAAGAGTACACGTGATTCGGATTTATTTTTTGGGACGGGGGGCTGAGAGTGACCGGGCTAGGGTGGGGGGGGGGGCCCATTGAAAAAAGTTTGCTATGGGGCCCAGCCATTTCTAGTTACGCCCCTGAGAGGCAGCGCTGCTCGGTAGTAGCAGGACGGAGCGCCGATCGCTCCGCTCTGTTACTTCCCCCTGCCGGCCCTCTGTGGTCACGTGGGCGCGCGCGGTGACGTCACATCACCGCGCCGCCCGCGCTGAGCGCAGAGGCTGCAGGGAGAGCAGCAGAGCGGAGCGAGCGGCGCATCGGGGGAGCGTGGACCGAGGTGAGTAAGTTGTTTCTTATTTTATCTACCCCATATGCCTGCCTATAGCCCCCATATGCCTGCCTATAGCCCCCCATATGCCTGCCTATAGCCCCCCATATGCCTGCCTATAGCCCCCATATGCCTACCTATATCCCCATATGCCTGCCTATAGCCCCCCAAATGCCTGCCTATAGCCCCCATATGCCTGCCTATAGCCCCCATATGCCTGCCTATAGCCCCCTATATGCCTGCCTGCCTATACAGCCCCCTATATGCCTGCCTGCCTATACAGCCCCCTATATGCCTGCCTGCCTGCCTGCCTGCCTATACAGCCCCCTATATGCCTGCCTGCCTATACAGCCCCCTATATGCCTGCTTGCCTGCCTATACAGCCCCCTATCTGCCTGCTTGCCTGCCTATACAGCCCCCTATATGCCTGCCTGCCTATACAGCCCCCTATATGCCTGCCTGCCTATACAGCCCCCTATATGCCTACCTGCCTATACAGCCCCCATATGCCTGCCTGTACTGCCCCCATATGCCTGCCTCTACACCCCTTGATGCCTGCCGTATACCCCCACAAGCCTGCCTGTATACCCCCACAAGCATGCCGGACTACTTATATGGGGCCCCTTTAGCTACCTAAAAAACCTACTATATGGCCCCTATAGCCCACCTAACCCCTGTCTACCTGTATGGCTCCCTATAGCTACCTAAACCCTGCCTGCCTATATGGGCACTCTATTGGCTACCTAAACCTTGCCTATTTGGGGCCCCATATATCCTACCTAAGCCCTGCCTGCCTAAATGGACCCCATATAGCCAAGGGGGCAGGTGCTGGAAAAGTCAGGATTCTAAGATATTTGTGTCTAAATCTGCCGGGACAAGTGGTCGGGAGATGTCATCAAGATGGCGGACTGGACCGGATGCAGAACAAAAGAGAAAGTCAACGACTGGTCAGAGAAACGTCACCTGTGAGTCACAAGATGTAACTGCACTGTAATCACTTATATGTCTGCACAGGCTGTGTACACTGCTGTCTACCACTATATGGTCACTGTATGGTGGTTATATACAGTCTGCAGAGCCTGTGTACACTGCTGTCTACCACTATATGGTCACTGTATGGTGGTTATATACAGTCTGCAGAGCCTGTGTACACTAGTATATACCACTTTATGGTCACTATATTATTATATATTATTATTATTAGACAGTATTGGTCTTTGTGTACTGATCAGTAATAGTGTAGGGTTATTATTCAGTCACTATGTGGTGGTAATTTGTGGTCGTGTTCTGGTGGTATAATCAGGTCCTTATGTAATAGCGTAATTGGTAATGTTGGTTATGGTATAGTGGATTTGATTGTAGCAGTATGATGGTGATATGTATGGAGGGTATTGCCCTTGTATTATCTAACATTATCTAACAGCATGTCCTGGTACATGGTCGTGGTCAGGGAGGGGGGGGGGGGGCCCATCCAAAAGTTTGCTATGGGGCCCTGGCTTCTCTAGTTACGCCCCTGGTTGAGGCCCCTGATAATTTTGAGGACTTTGTGCAACTGTGCATCAGAATTGATCAGAGGCTTGCTGAACATAGAAAGGAAAGACTGCAGATATTCGGAAACAGTCCTACCTACTCCTTTAGCCAATCCGCATCGAACACCAAGCAAAGGACTGAAACTACACCTGAACCTATGCAGATTGATGTTGTCCAAAAACCGCTTACTGCAGCAGAGAAAGAGAGGCGCCGTACAGAAAATTTGTGCCTCTATTGTGGGGCCCTAACATTATCCATTAACTGTCCCAACAAGATTCAAAGGTCTATAGCCTGCACATGTGCCAAGACAGAGAGCAATCTTGACCTTTCTGTACTGCCAGATCTGTTGTGGAGACCATCAAAAACCCGTGACGGGTAGACAAAGACAAATACTACTCACCATCCCCCTCATTTCGTCACCCCCTAATACAAGTCATACTTGGGAACCATAAAAATGCAATGTTCAGCCATTTTGGATTCTGGTGCAGGAGGAAATTTCATGGACTTGCAATTTGCACTTGACAATAACATTGCCAGTAGAACAAAATCCACACCAATTGATATGGAAACTGTTGATGGATCACCTTTATCATCTGGATCATGTCTCATGAGACAACTGAACTTGGAGTCCATATTGAACCTAATCATCATGAAATTATAAGTTTTCATCTCATTTCCTCTCCCAAGTTTCCAGTAATTTTAGGGATTCCATGGTTTGCTATCCATAACCCTTCTATCAACTGGGAATCAAGAACTGTTACCTTCCCTTCTGAGTACTGTAAGAACAATTGTTATCCAAAGTCATCTGTCAAAAAACAAATACAAATTTCCAAGATTTCTCAGCAGATTTGGAATAATTTACCACCTTGGTATCAACAGTTCAGCGACGTCTGTAGTAAAAAAGAAAGCTGATCAATTAACCTCCTCATCGTCCTTATGATTTCCCATCGAGTTGCTTCCTGAGCCCCATTCCCTTTTTTGGGCGAATTTACAACCTCTCGGAACCGAATTAAAAGTACTCGGGGAATACTTAGTTTGAGAATTTAAAAAAAGGCTTCATTCGCCCTTTTCCTCATCCCCAAACTGAGCCCCCTTGTTTTTTTGTAGAAAAGAAAGACTCAACCCTGCGCCATGTATTGACTACAGAGAACTAAATAAAATTACTATTAAAAATCTTATCCTCTTCCCCTTAATTCCCGAGTTGCTGGAAAGACTCCGTTTCTGCCAAGATTTTTCCAAACTGAATTTAAAGGTGCCACAATCTCAATACGGGATTCGTCCAGGAATGAGTGGAAGACGCCTTTTGAACCAGAAAATGGACATTTTGAATACCTAGTTATGTCATTCGGCCTTTGTAATGCTCCTGCAACCTTCCAGCATTTCATTAATGATGTTTTTCGAGACTTCCTAGATCAATTTGTGGTGGTGTACCTCGATGACATTCTAATATTTTCAGACACCTTGGAGGAACATCACAGACATGTTCAATCAGTCCTGGAACGACTACAGGATAATAATCTTTATATCAAACTGGAAAAATGTGAATTTGAACAAACTAAAATTCAATTTCTTGGATATATCATCTCCCCAGAAGGACTAAGTATGGATCCTAGTAAAATCAAAGCTGTGGTGGAATGGCCCACTCCTAGAAACTTGAAGGATGTTCAGCGATTTATTGGGTTTGCATATTTTTACAGGAGATTCATAAAGACTTTTCCAAGATCATCTTTTCCAATCACCCTTGCTCACAAAGAAAAACAAAGGCTTTCTCTGGTTTTCAGAGCACAGGTACCTTCAACAAATTAAAGACTTACTTTACTTACGCACCCATACTTGTCCATCCAAATCCTGAGTTACCTTTCATTGTTGAGGTAGACGCCTCAGACTCTGCTGTGGGAGCGGTCCTGTCTCAACGAGTTGGAGACAAAATGCAAATTCATCCATGTGTATTTCTTTCTCATACCATGTCATCTGCAGAAAGAAACTATGACATTAGGAATAAATAACTGTTAGCCATTAAAGTTGCCTTCTCTGAATGGAGACATCTTTTGGAAGGAGCCAATCATCCCATATCTGTGCTTACAGACCTCAAAAATTTAGAGTTCATCCGCACAGCTAAGAGATTATTGGTAGTGATGAGTGATTACGTTGACTATCGACATCGGGTCGATAGTCGATGTCGGCAATTATCAATAAGATATCCGATAGTCGATAATAGATTATCGCCGGGTACCATTAAAGTCTATGGAGAGGAACAAAAACCTTCATTCTTTACACCCAAACAGGGATGGAAAGCTGGAATTAAATCCAAAACAGTAAAATGTATAGTGCTAATCTTAGGCAAAACAATTGGGTTATAAAAAGCCACAGAAAAAAAAATCACAGCCCTTTCACTATCCCGTTTGCACCACGCATGCCCCTTAAAAACCTGCATGACCACAAATTAAAAAATGCCAGAAGGCGTATGATTTGAACCACATTTTATTTAAAAATGGACATTAAAATATCCCTGCCCGGGAAACCCACAGGGCCCCCAAACCTGCATGATCCAGATTAAAAATGGGGAAAAAGGGTCTTTCAACACCTTTTTGTTGAACTGGACATTGACTATTTTGGGGCCCGCAGTATGCCTTTAAAACCCTGTCTGCCCCCCAAATTTAAAAAGTCCGGGAAAAAGATCTTTGAACCACCATTTTTTAAAAACTAAACATTAACTATATCTTCCTGTACTGCAGAATACATTAAAACCTGTTGACCCACAGTTTAAAAAAAGTGCCGGAAAAGGAGACTTTCAACCACCATTTTTTTTTCCCTGGACTGATATCCTGTCCGGGGCCACAGCATGCCCCCTAAACCTGCATGACCCCCACTTTTAAAAAGTCCCGGAAAAAGGAGTCTTTCAAACCCCATTTACTTTCACTGGACATGGGATATCCCGTCCTGGGCCACAGCAGACCCAAAACCTGTTTGACCCAAATCACAAAGTGGACTTGCTATTTTGTACAGGACTTTTCATTTAGTTTAATTTTGGGAACTGACTTTTTGTTTAAAATTTATTTAGGGAAGTTTTTTTTAAAGTTTTACTTATTCCCCTTTTTGCTTTTTTTTCAATGGATAACATAAAACTCACCCCTCCCTTGCATTTTTTAAAGGTTTTTTTTTACACGTGTAGATGTGTTAATTCGCCGCACACCCCATAAGTAATACAAATTTTTCCTAATCATCCCAAAAACACTTCTTAGTTGAGAAGACTTTGCCCTCCTGGTTCTGAACTGATTCGCAATCAATTCAATGTTTCTTTTTTCCCCCAAATCCTTCTTCATTGTTTAGGGACAGACTCCCGGGAGATCAAATGATGCGACCCCATAGGACCCCACCCCAAAAAATTTTTAACCTAAAAATTGTGCAATTTTGTGTTACCCCGGGCCCCCTTTTTTTGCCTATTAAACCCCACAGAAATCACCTTTTTTCAAATTGTTTTTTTTAGAAAAATTTGAAGCTCTCCTGATTGCCCCTAACATGAGAGCCAGTGCTGCCGTCAGTCTGTTAACACGGAGGCCCAGTGCCCAATTACAGTGGGTGGGGTAGAGACCAGGCTAGGCTGTCATCTATTAACATGCAGGTTCAGCGCCAGGGCGGAGTTACAGGGGGTGCGGTGAGAGCCCGGGGCGGCGCCCCGTCATCGATTAAAAAGGAAAAATCCCCTTATGATGCAGAACGAAAAAGTCATGTAAAGCAGTGTGTCAAGGAGGTGCAGTGAGCCCAACTGGCCCCCAGCCCACTGTCCCTCCCACTTGACGGCTGCCTAGGCGGCAGCGGCAACGGGGGACAGTCCCTGCGCTACTAATGTGCTGGGTGTGAGAAGCAAGAAGGGTCGAAGTCCGGGTCAATATCAAAAGGAACTCCAAAAGCAAAAAAAAAACAGAACCAGAGGAATGAAAATAAACCCGCGAGGTCAAAAGCCAAACAAGCGAAGACAAAATCAGGGACAAACCGGGGGGAAGGAGAACAAGCCGAGGTCAGGTTCACAGATAAGCAAAACAACCAAAAGCAAAGAAAAAAAGGTAGCCAGGAATATACAGGGGCAGCACCAGCCTTCAGGGAGTTTAAATGGGATTCCGGGGTACCGCCCTGCAGCTGATTGGGCGGGCCCCCGGGGCCTCCCCTTGGCTGGTGCACTTGCCCCTGTCAGGAGTGGTGGGCCCCGTCACCACAGATTGTCAGCAGCAATATAACAGGGTGGAATCGTGCACATCTGCAGCCTGCGTCCCTAAGCCTGAAACCCGCCAGCCGACAAGCAAGTCGGAACGGAAGTGTAGGTAAACCTCCAGCCTTTCCCCAGTACACAGTCAAACCTGGGTGCGCTTGCCCCTCCGTATGAGTGGGACCCAAATTAGTTTACTTGGAAATACTGGTGGTTAATGCTCTGTTCCCCCCAGGTGTCCCTTTTTCTTGGCATTCTTTTTCTCTTTTACTCAAATTTTGGAGGAAAGGTCCTTTACTTGTTCTCTGTCCGGCTCCATATCCATGTCCTTGTAAACCTACATTTGGGCAAGTTTTTCCCGTACCCCTCCTTTTAAAATTTAGGAATTTTTTTTCCCCTATTTTGTAAAAGCAAGTTTTTTAGTGTTTAATTCTAGAAAACACATTTTTAAAATAGGATGGAATCCCACATGTCTTTTTTTTCTTTTTTTTAAATTTTATTAAAAAGGGTGTTCAACACAGGGATTTATCTCTGTTAAAAGATCTTGAAAAACAAGAATTTTGCAATATGTGTCCATTAACGTGTCACCTATTTCCCGTTTTTGACAGCCCACACCCTTTAGCCCCTCTTACAATTGTGAAGAACAAAAGTTTTGTTTAAAAAAAACATTTTTTTATAAATAGGACCGTAGTATAGCTGCATGTCACAGCAAAAAAGCCCCAAAAAATTTAAAACATGACCCAAGAGACACTTTTTTACAATTGTGAAGAAAAAATTGTTAGAAACAAAAATTTTTTTTTTAATAGACCTTAGTATAGCTGCATGTCCAGCAAATGCCCCAAAAAATTTAAAAAGGGCCTATAGCCACTTTTTTACAATTTGAAGAACAAATGTTGTTAGAAAAAAAATTTTTTTTAGGGACCTGTAGTATTGCTGCATTTTTTAAGCGCATGACCCAAAAAATTTTAAAAATGATTTTTCAGCCCTGTTAAAAATGTGATGGAGAAATGTCACTTAAAAGCCCCTTTCTGTTCCAAAGGGGGCCAGTTTATTGCTTATTTTACAGCAACCTGACCTCAAAACTATTGACAATGCGAAAACTTCTAAAGATAAAGTGAGTAAATCGAATACGGTGTTGTCATGAAACCTTGCTAGCTTTTACAGTCTCCTCACAGCAAAACCAGCAAAATGAACTGTTTGGGAAAAGAGAATAAAAATTGCAGTAAGAAATGATCATTTTAAAAAATTTTTTTCAAGAGGACCATTTCTGTTTGAAGAGGAATGTGAAGTAGACCGGCAACTAATCGGTGACCTCGAAATTGGGGCCACAACATCATCAGAGATCCATGCCTGATTCATCTTGATGAAAGTCAAACGATCCACATTATCTGTGGAAAGTCGGATGCGTTTGTCTGTAATTACTCCTCGAGCTGTGCTGAAGGTCCGCTCAGATATGACGCTGGCTGCTGGGCAGGACAACATGTCTATGGCGTGGCGAGCGAGCTCGGGCCATTCGTCCATTTTGGATACCCAGAAGTCTATTGGGTCCGGAACACATACAAAAAACATCGGTGGTGAGACGCAGATAGTCGTGCACCATGATCTTAAGCTGGTCTCTGTGTGTGTTGGATGTGTGCCCTGCATTGCATGCGTTGGTGAGGTGGTAAATAAAGATTGCCAGAGGTCACCCATTAGGCTTCTGCCACCTTGCCTGCTGCTGCCGCTATGGCTACTTGGAACTCTACTGCTGTCATGTTGCTGATAGTGTTGAGCGATTACGTTGGCCATCGACATCGGTCGATGGTCGATAGTCTACCATCATCGTCAAGATAGTCGATAGTCGATGGTAGATTTTGATCGATGTCCATTAAAGTCTATGGGAGAGCAACAACACCTTCATTCTTACACCCAAACAGTGATATCCAAAAACGTGGGAGGACAGCGCACACAAAGTGATCCAAAATGATATAAAATCACTATTTATTGACAAATCAGCTAAAACACCAATAGAGGCATATATGAAGAGCAAAAAAGAAAAAGCACCTATGTGCAGGTCTAACGCGTTTCGGGCATATTCAGCCCTTAGTCGTAGCTACGACTAAGGGCTGAATATGCCCGAAACGCGTTAGACCTGCACATAGGTGCTTTTTCTTTTTTGCTCTTCATATATGCCTCTATTGGTGTTTTAGCTGATTTGTCAATAAATATTGATTTTATATCATTTTGGATCACTTTGTGTGCGCTGTCCGCCCACGTTTTTGGATATCACTTATGGACTATGCTGCTGGAGCAGTGGACGTGCGCCTTTAAAAGTGGTACCAGCCTGCATCTTAGGTGAGCTGACTGTATTTTCTTTTTGTTGTTTACACCCAAACAGGGCTGGAGAAGCTGGAATTAACATCCACAACAGTCAAATGGATACGTGCTACATCTTAGGCAACACACTTAGGTTATAAAAGCCACAGAAAAAAAATCACAGACCATTCACTATCCCTGTCTTGTACCACAGCATGACCCTTAAACCTGCATCACCCACAAATTAAAAGTGACAGAAGGCAGTATGATTTGAACCATCATTTTACTTGAACTGGACATTGAATATCCCTGTCCTGGAACGCAGCAAAGAGCCCCAAACCTGCATGTCCCCAATTTAAAAAAATGCCCGGAAAAAGATCTTTTCAACCACCATTTTAGAACTGGGGAATTGACTATCCCTTTCTGGG
>JAODAL010055604.1:0-23842 GCA_025379985.1 Phyllomedusa bahiana
TTAATTTTCCGGCCAGGGCGCTTGGATCATGAATCTTTAACCCGTCTCATACCCTGTCAGGGTTAGCCAACGTTGGCTGGGATGAATCAAGAGACGAGAGAGGTCTTTGCATTCATCCAGCCAATGTTGGCTAACCCTGACAGGGTATGAGACGGGTCCTATACGGATTCATGATCCAAGCGCCGCTGAGCTCGACAACTATAAGTGATCTTATGTAACAGTTATCCTTAAGTTGTCTCAGCGAAACATCAGTTAATGTGATTACCCTAATAACATTTCATGCAGGTTGTTTAAGTCGTGATCTGTGTTTTCTTTTTCCTAACCTTCCCCTGAGGGGATCTTTGCATGTTCGAAACATGTCGGGATAGGGTCACAGGGCTTAGTAGGGCCAGTGTGTACAGGGTTAAGTTCCTGGCAGGCACGCTCTTATCAGGGCGATTGTCCTGCTTTTTTGGCTTGGCTAGGGTATGTGTAGCTATTTAAGGGCCACATAGGGCGAGTATTGTGGACCGCCTACCCTGATCTTATTTTTTTTGTCTGTGTATCTTACAGTTATGCTAAGAAATGCTTGAGCATTATTAGGAGATGCCAGTATTTTAATGTATATTATTAAAAGTTATATTTTATAGCCATTTTTTCCTCTTTAAGTGTTATGAAAATATACATCCTCAACAATATTTATGACTTTTACAATACAAAAGCCCATTAACAAGCCATCACTTGACTTTTACAAATTCATCAATAGCGGAGATACTATGTAAACTCCTAAATAATGATATTTGGAATAACCAGCATTCGAAAAATTTAAAACTACTAAAATAAGGGATATTTAACAAACAGCATTTTTTGGAAAAACACCACATTTTCCTTGGCATGAATATTAAACTATGTATGTGTGGTGGCTTTTTGGTTTTTCGATGTTTCAAGACGAATCATGCTCTAGATATGAAGGGCAATTTTCATTAGTGCTCTATGTAGAACTTAAAATGGCAGAAACAACACAAATGAAGTCAACGGAAAAATCACCGTCAAAACTGTTTGTAAAAAGCACAATGTAAATTGTTTGAAATTCATAGCATTTATAGAATGGGGGTGGGGAGACAGAAAAAAATGTACTGTATGAGAAGGAGCCCCAGGCTTTAATCACAACCATTTTTGTTTCAAACATAGTAGTTGATACAAAAGAGGGAATGTATCAGTTCTTCATACTTACCCTTTCTAATGGATTCATTTCTGGATTTGGCTCAATAAAAAATGCATAAGAACTGCAAGTTTGTTTCTGTTACTTATATAGTTTTGAGCTATATAGTGCTTATATATTCTGTCACCATTCATATTGGTCCCCTTCCCCATTTAGGCTCACAAAATAATTATTCATATCACTAAAACATGAACACACACTAGGGTCAGTCTTCACATGAAGTCAAAATGTAACAATATTTTTACAATATGTGAGGAGTACCTGGAAGAATATCCATATAAACAGATGGAGAACATACAAACTCCACACAGATGTTGTCCTTGGTCAAAGTCAATCCCTGGATCCCGGTGCTGCAAGGTGACAGTGCTAACTACTGAACCACCGTGCCAAGCCCATGCTGCATGTGTTATTCTACACCTTTAATTGCACTGTGATTTACTACAAAAAGGAAAGTAATTCTAATACCTTATAAACTTGGAAAGTGATTAAAACTAAGCAAGATTAAATCTCAGTTTAATCTACTAATCAGTAGAGGTGAAACACAGATACCTTTGTACAATGTGTAAGAAGAAATGTTAATTGACTAAAACAGGAACACGGTCACTTAGTTAAACAAGATTGGGAAGCTTGCAGATGTTTATAGACCAGGAAGATTATTATTAAGGCTGGGCTTATGTACTAACATTTTGGAACCCAAATTCTGGTCCAGTTATGCCGGTTGCATGTGATATGGTTTATGTGTGATCTAACTATCTACTGATACTCACGGTCTTTACATTTTCTGAAAACATTTGATTAATGTGTATTTCTGTCATAACTGAAATGAATCTGACATGCTACAAATTATGGTATTCCAACAGGCCCTGTGTGTGATTGCTGCATGTGAATGGAAGGTGTTTTAAGTTGTCTACATAGATTGATCTCCCAATATATAATTCCTATCAATGTTTTACAAAAATCAAAAAATCGCTTTGCTCATGTGGCAGATTTTAGCATGGAATAGACATGGATCCCATGGAATCTGCTTCCCATTATGACTTAATGGCAATCCATGCCAAAGTCCATATTATCAACAAAAGCATATTATTTTCCAATATATAAAATCTCTACCACAGAGAACAAAATAAAGAGGTGTTCCAATCTCATGCTTTGATGGCATATCGATAGGATATGCCATCAAAGTGTAATAGATGCGTGTCACACCTTTAGGACCCACAAATCTCAAGAACGAACGCCATGAAAGTCTTTTATTCAGAGAAATAAAGTTGTTCCCAAGCCTCCATTCTATTCTTTGGGAGTTCCAAGTACAGTCAAGCGGTGTATTTGGGTGAACTCAGAATTCCCAAGGAACTAAATGCAGAAATCGTTTAGGGTAGAATGCCTACAAGTCTGATTACATTTCACACAGAGATAAAACCTTTGCTTTACACATTTATTATTTAACAAAAGACTCATTTTGTTTTTTGATGATGCAGCAAAAATGCCAACTGTCTAATGTACCACTATCTGTACATTCTTACTTTAAAGAGGTTGTATGGTTTTGGAAAACAAGTCTCCATCCACCTTACTAGGAAATTCTGAGTTGTAGAGTGCAGTCCCATGTTCAGGATTCTCATTTCTTGGCTAGAGTGGAGATCAATGGGTGACATGTATGATTAATGCCGCTTAGATGCCATTTTTTATGCGCATATTAAAAGTGTAGAATGCGCCTGATTTATGAACCCGCTTTACTGTGGGTCATAAATCAGGCGCATTCTAGCACATAAATGTAAATTCTGACTCAGGTAACCAACTTTCAAAACCACTTTGAAAGTGGTTTACCTGTTCCAGCAATAATGCGCCTGGAATTGCCATACTGAAGCTATAAATCTATAGCTTTGTATGGTTGTAGTTTGCCCCGCCTCCTGCACGCCTCCCAAAACAAGGTGCAGTACAAAGTGCCACGGGCGCTCTGTAATGTGCCCAGGGCTGCCATACAGGGGGTACAGCCGGTACTCCTGTATGGGGCCCGGTGGAATAAGGGGGCCCCGCTGCAAGCGGGCCCCCTTATCCTCATGATAGAGCGGGGCCCGGCGGCACAGCCGGCCGAACCCGGCTCCGGCTGGCCCACGATGTGGGCCCCGAGCTCTTTCGGGCCCCGGAGGCAGTGCCGTCGTTCCCCAGGAAAACCCGCAGCCGCAATCCGGTCTCTGCACGCCCGGGCCCCGCGTCCCGAGCGGGCCAGAGACCGGCCCGGGAGTGGGGGACTAATGTCCCGACTCCCGGGGCTGCGCGGTTTCAGCGGAGCACAGCGCCACTAGCGCTGCGCTCCGCTGATCTCCCTGGCAGGCTGAAGGCATTAGGCCTTCAGCCTGCCCGACGCCAGCCCCTACTAGTGACGTAGGTGGCGCCGGTGAACGTCACATCACCCGCGCCGCTTATGCAGGGCGGCAGGAGCCGGCGGCAGCTCGGGGCGGGGGAGCGGGGCTAGGTAAGTGGTGGTTTTGTTGTTTTTTTTTTTTTTTTAAGATATATAAGGAAGCGGGCCCTGGCTACCTAACGCTGAAGTGGGCCCCTGACCCTATCTCTAATGGGGCCCTGCTACCTATCACTAAAGGGGGCCCCGCTAACCTATGTCTAATGGGGGCCCTGTACCTATGTTTTAATGGGGGCCCCGCTACCTATGTCTAATGGGGGCCCTGGCTACCTAACATGAAGGGGGCCCTGATTCCTATCTCTAATGGGGGCCCCGCTACCTAAACACAAAATGGGGGCCTGCTCCTATGTCTAATGGGGCCCTGCACCTATGTTTTAATGGGGGCCTTGCTACTATCACTAAAGGGTGCCCTGGACCTATCACTAAAGGGGGCCTGGCAATCATCTCTAAAGGGGGCCCTGATGCTACCTAACCTAAGGGGGCCCTGATGCTACCTATCCCTAAAGGGGGCCCTGACGCTACCTATCTCTAAAGGGGGCCCTGACACTACCTATCTCTAAAGGGGGCGCTGGCCCAACCCCAAGAGGGCCCTCTTTAACCCTAAAGAGGGCCCTGGCCTACCTCTAAAGGAGGGGCCCCGTCTACCTAACCTCAAAGGAGGGCCCCGGCTACCTAACCCTCTAAGGAAGGCCCTGGCTCCTCCAAAGGGCCCCGACTACCTAAAAAATAAAGGAGGGGCACTGACTCTACCTAAACATAAAGGGGGCCCTGACTGCCCACAAAACTAAAGGGGACTCATGGCTAGGTTTCCCACCAACCTACCTGGGGCTGGCCTACAAACTTATCCGGGGGTCTAACCACCTAAATAGGGGCCCATCTAATTACCTGGGCCTTGCACATTTGCCAACCTACCTAGAGTCTTGGGCCCACCTACCTGGTAATATTATTTTAGGGGAGCAGCCCATAGTTGTAGCATTATCTCCAGGGGGTTAGTCCCTTCCCCACCCCCCAACCCCTTAGTAAATAGCCTCTAAGTTAATGGCCGTACCGCCTCTCCCACCCCCGGGAAGTTTGTACGGTGGGAAGGTAAGGAGGTGCTGGAAAATTGGGATTTAAGAATCTGTGTGTAATTTCTGCCCGGGAAAGAGTTTGGCCGGGACAAGTCATCATGGCGGTGTGGACGGATGCAGAAGAGAGGGAAAAAGAACGACTCATAGAGAAGAGAACGACTCCTCAGATAAAGGACATCTCGGGGAGTCCCTGATTTCAGGGTTATTTTGCTTCTATTTTTGGATTAGTGCTGTATTCACGTAATGGAGTGACTGAGTGGGGCCGACCCCTATGTGGTCTTATTGGGGTGTTTTTAGGTTATACCTGAGTGGTGTCGACCCCTATGTGGTCCTAATGGCGGTGTTGTATTTCCTGAGCTGGGGCTGACCTCTAGTGGTCCTATAGGGTTTTTAGGTAACCTGAGTTGGTGGCTGCCCCCTATGTGGTCTCTAATGGCGGTGTGAGGGTTTTTTGGCACTAAAATTTAAAATGGCAGGTACATTGTCCCCATTTTAAAAGTGAGGGAAACCTGACCCTTGTTTTGGGTTGCATTTCTTTTTGCTGGTGTTTATTTTAGAAGGGGTGAGGGGCGTACCAAAGGGGAAAAATGGAGGAGGATTTATATGTGGACTGGTGGGGAAGGATGGAGACTTTCCCTGTTCATGAAAAGCTGAAACAGATATGGGGAAAAAGACAAATTTTACCCTTGACGGTTACAAAAAATACAGTTTCTTTTTTGCACACTGGATTATGTGGTAAAATTTGGGCGCATTATGTCCAGAGGGTTTTTTTTTTTTCTGGGGGCGGGGTTTTTCAGGGGGGGGAGGTGCCCTTCGCTTTTATGGGGCCCCTGAAATTTTCTGGTTTGGCGGCTCGAGTGCCTGATATTGGCATACGGGCGAATTTAAACTATTGCGTATGGGGCTGAGCTAGATGTCGGGCTGAAAAGACGCCACCCCGTTCATAGATGTTGCCCAATATTTACTGATTCATTTCCCATGTGGCAGCGCTTTCAGCGGGAAATTTAACACCTTTCTCCAAATTTCTCCACAGAAATTTCAAAAATGTGTTTTATGGGTGGAAGAATTTTTCTTTTAAATAAAAACAAATTTAGTCTTTCTTTCAGGGTTTTTTTGCTGAATTATGATTTTCAGCAAAATGCAACCCCTTCCAAAACCCAATTTGGGCAGAGAAAAGGGGGGCTTTTGAACTGAGTTTATTTTCCAGATGAGGAGGAGTTTTCTTAAAATTGGAAATTTTTTTTTTCCCCCAAAGGGGAAAAGAAGCCTAGAAAACTTTAAACTGTTAAAATGTATGGCCTATGCTTATTATAGGCCATCAATATTAAATCAGTGATAGTCAGACTCTCAGTACTTTCACCAATCAGGTTTTTGAAGAAGCTACAGTGCTCTAGAGAGTGCCAAATCCCCTACATTCTTTACCATGCAAAACTGTGTGCTTATAGTTTTTGGTTACAAAAAAATTTTTTTTTAAACTTTAAGGCCATGGGTTTACACGGCTTAAAAAAGGGCCGTATTTTCGGTCCCTAATTACGCGCCGGAGTGCGGGCCCAAAACGGATGAAAAAGGGGGCCCCTTCATTACGGTTTTCCAAGTTCCCCATAGAGAAAAAAATGGATTTTGTCTTTCTCCCTCTCGGCGAATCCCGCCCCGGGGGGAAAAATAAGCCCACAAGTTAAAGGGTAGTTATGGGCCGCCCCCGCTCCCCCCCAACCCGGCCCCGGGAATTTTGGGGGGCCCTTTTACGCCCCCCAATTAAGCCCTGTTTAACATTTTGGCCAAAAAAGATAAAATTAGGAAGTAAAACAAAAATAAAATATTAAGTTGAAGGTACTCTCCTTTTCCCCCCGCAAAACAGAATAAAATTCTTTTTTCTGTCTCCCCATTGCTCTAAAAAGATGGTTAAAAAAATACACTTTAAAAATTTATATTTATAAATTTGGGCTTACAGGCCCTAAAAAATCCCCTTTTTTAAACACCAAAAAGGGTTATTTCTTGACAGAGAGCCAAAAAGGTGGCTTTGCCCTCATAAAGCCCCCCCATGCGCCAAATTTCCTTTTTCCCTTTTTTTATAGTCCCCCACTTCTATTGCAATTTTGTAGAAATTGAGCAAAAAAAAGGAAGACTAAAACTAATTTTTAAGGGCCAGCCAGAGAACAAATATCTTGGGGCTGCTAAAACAAAAGGGAAAACAAAGAAAATCTGTGTTTAAGTTTGGGTTTTCATAATACAATTTCAAACCCAAAGGGGGGTTTTTTAAATCTTAAACCAAAAAGTGTATTTCATTTAGAGGACAAGTAGCGTTTTTTTTAGGGAAAATTTCCCCCTTTGGGGAAATTTTTCGCAAAGAAAAAATCCCCTTTTGTTTTTGACATTGGCATTTTTTGCACCTTACAAGAAACACATTTTTTTTCCCAATTCCCCAAGGTGGTTTTCTGGGTTTTCCTTTTCTCCTTTTTTTGAGATTTTAGCTGAAAGAAAATACTGTTTGCAACTTAGCAAATTGGCCTTTTTTAATAATTTTGAATTTCTCCCGTAAGGGTTTTAAACTCTCCTTCTGTCCCCTGGGAAAAGAATCTTTTTTGAGCTCCCTAAAAAGGGGACATATTAAATTATATCCCCGCAATCTGTCAATCTCCTCTTGGGGGCCTTTAGGGTTAAATTTTGAAAACCGCTCAGCTTTTTTGTGCCAAATTTTGAAGGGCTATACTTTAAAAAAAGTCTAAAGCAAATGAAAAAAACCCAAAAGTGTATGGGATTCTACAGCTTTTATGTCGGCTCTGCAGTTTTTAAAAACAGAAACTGAGAGCTTTTGCTTCACTACTGCAAAAAATCTTTAATGAAAAAATCCCCCCCTTCCCCTCTGCATATGCATAAATCTGCCCAAATTAAGTTAAGTGGGAAGGCCAAGTCCCCTGTCCCGGGTTTCCCCTATAAATCAAAAAATATGCATAAGAGGTTTTTTTTTCCTCCCGAAAGTCTGGTTTTTTAAAAAAAATATTTTTATTTTCAAGAAAAAACCCAAACAAAGCTTTGCATTCAGTGCACATTCAACATAAATAAAGGGAAACGAATTTCCGGGGGTTTCCATCAATCGATGAAAAATGAAAAACGTGTTACGTTACATATGTTTTCCATGTCAAGGATTGGGTTTTTTAATTTTTAAAGAACTTGCAAAAACAAATCATTTGAATATGTGTCAATTAACAAAGTTCCTACCTATTCCAAAATATCCCCCTCTTTTAAATTTGGGTGCATCAGCTCCTCAGGTTGCCTTTGCTACAGGGCCTGTTTTTAAACTCTCCGATAGGCTATAGCGCTGGTTGGGGTTTTAGTTAAGACCCCGGTTGGGGTCAGCAGCTCGTCATACGGCCAGTAGAAAACCAGTTTAAAAACGCCCCTGAATTACAAAGTGAAACACTGGGAAAAAAGGACTGAATTGGGTGAGGGGAGAAAACCTCTTTAAAAATTTTTTTCTGACAAAATCATTAAAATTTATTTGAATTTAAAAAAATCACCCGGTAGGCCCCATTCACATCACTGTTTTGGCCCCTTTTTGGGGGGAAAGTAATGGGGTACCTGGGACGTGTTGGGGGTAAGTATGGGATTTCCTTTCCAAACCCAGGAAAGGGCAATGGCAGGGACTTGAAAAGCTTTTTCAAGGGATTCCCAATTTAAAACCAAATTTATGAAGGCCCCAAAGCAATTTGAGAAATTAAAAGTCCAAAAGCCTAATTATTGACTTTTATTTGTTTTGCCATTCTTTCGATGAAATTACTGAGGAAAAGGGTTTCCCTTACCTTGAGGCACCCTTTTTGGAATAAAGAACTAATGTAAGGGAAAAATTTCAGGGCCCAATTTTAAAATTGGGGGACATTTGGCTTGTCTTTCACAGCACAGGTCCCTTTTGGGGGAATTTTAAAAATTTTTTAAAAAACTTTACAACCCCGTGCTGCATAAACAGCAATTTTAATTAAATCCTGCTGTAATCCCCCTACACAACAGAGGGAGTTCTGTTTTAAATCGCCGAATATTAAAACGTTTTTTTAAAAAACCCCCCGGGAAATTTTTCCCTTTGGCCCATACATTGAATGTACTGGGGTGCTGCAAATCCCGAAAACCCACCACAGTTTTTGCGCAAAACTGCGAAAAAATTTCGTTCTCTGGGGGTTCAGCAAATTTTAAAATTGGGGGCGTATGGTTTTGGGGAAAAAAAATTTTTTTAGGGGGTTTAAAAAAGTAAATTTGGTTGGGTTTAAACCAAAATTTTCAAAGGCGAAATGGGTTTTTTTTTCCTTAAAATATTTAGCCTTTGGTTGTTCCCCCAAACCTATTGAAAAAAGTCCCGCCATGCAAATATCCCAAAAAGAAGCCTTTGGGAGTGAAAAAGGGCACACTGAAGAGATCCCGTTATTTTTAAAAGGTGGGCGTTATCGGATGCTAAACCGGGACATAAACTAGGGGGCAAATTTTGGATCCCCCCCCCCCCTCCCCCCCCCCACAAGCATTTCCCCTGACCACAAAAATTTACTGGTCCCATTCACAAACAATTTAAAGGGCCGCCCAGACCAGAGGAATTTTAGGGCAATTGCCCTCGATTTTTGGGGGCCCGTCTTTGAATGGTCAGGGCAGAGGGCTGGGCATTTTAAGGCAGGATCCCCCAAAAAAAAGGGAAGGGCCCCTTGGGAACAGTATAGTGGGGAAAAGATACTTTTTTGGAAAATATAAAGAAAATAGCAACAGTTAGCCAAAAAGCGTTTTAAACCACATAAACAGAGCAAAATGCTTTGATTTTTGAAGTCTTTTAGCTTTTAAATCACCCATCCCCGGTTTTCACTACACACATGTATAGTAAAGAAACTTTGTAAAAATATCTTATTAGAGAAAAAATGCCCCATTCTCCAGCCTTGGGGATATTTTTTCTACCCCCCCTTCTATCTACAGTGAAAAAGGGTTGTCTGGTGGAAAATTAATTTAAATAGGCATGGTGCGGAAAAAATTATTTTTCCCTACCTGCCACTGGGGCCTGCTTCAGAGCTCCCACTGACTATTTGTTTCTCCCCCACACAAGAAAAGCTTCACTTCATTGTAAGTAAATAAAGTACAACCCTTTCCTTTGTGTCAGTAGAAATCCAAAGTGAAAAGGAGTGGGTCCGGAAGCTCCAAGAGGTAGCAGAAAGGGCCATAGGTAAAGTAATTTGTGTTTTTTTTTTTCCCACCATTAAGTTTAATTTACTCCAGGGAAAACCCTTATTATTTAAATGCTAAAATGTGCTTGAAAGGCGGCTCAGTTTTTTTCAGTTGACTAAAAGGATCGGTACATGCTGCCAAAAAAATATGAAAGAGGATTTGTTTTTTTGGGCCCATGTTGTGCTATCATCAAAAACCTGGAAAGTGTTAACTGAATATCAGGGTTCTTGTTGCATGTGCGGCAAACATAACTTACGCCCATGTTTTGGTCATTCAGTTAACTATTAATTTTTTAGTTATTCAGTTAAAGGGGGATTAATGTACACTACCAGTTAAAAGGATTGTTTCCCATTGCTTTGTGTTAAAGGGAAAGGGTGAAAACCCAACGTACGCCGAAGTCCCGACCGTGACACCCGGGTGGAAATCCTCTTATCACCGCAGGCAAGATGTATAGGAGACCACGCCAGGGAGCGGAGTCTAAGGGCCCTTTGGTCTTCACCGGGCCCGCCGCAAAGGGGACGGACTTCGCTCGGGGACCCCCAGTCGCTAACCCCAAGGGCTACCTGCGGTGACAGGATGCGGGAAAAACGCAGGAAAAACTTGGGAAAAAATTTTTTTTTTGTGTGCATGCAGACATGCCTTACTCTTTTGCTTGGCACGTAGTTTTATATGCTTATGCATTGAAAAAATCGCCTCATCCAAACCCTACATTCCCTTTTGAATCATAGAGGGGGCAAAATTTAAAAAAAAAAAATTTTCTGGAAACAGTGCCTTTCACACGGGCAGATTTATAAACCATGTATTGATTTGCACTTAAAAAAGGGTTGTCCTCAATGAAAACCCTTTATGAGCGGAAAAAGGGTGTAAAAACATATGGTTACAATACAGATTTTGTAACTTTTATTTTAGTTTCCCAGTGTTAAAAAACCCCTTGTTATGTTGGATATGAGCACAGCTTAGCTTAGTGTTTCAAAGTCATTTTATGATTCTTTGGTTATTTTTGGGATTTTAAAAATGCCTTATGTTGGGGGCTGCATTTGTATATTACAGGGTTTAAGTTTGAAATTTTTAAACCCCCTTAAATGAAACGTGTAATGGTCCTGGTCGTAGAAGGGATCCACGGGCCACCCAAGCTTTTTTTAAGCCCCCAGAGTGCGGGAGTCAAGTAGGTCCGGTTTTCCCCGGGGCCCGCCGCAAAGCGGGTGGACTTGCTGCGGCGGGATCACATTCGCTCCCCCAACTACTTGCTTCCCGGGTAAGCCGGGGGATAGCAGGGGTACAGAATTTTTAAGGCAACTCAAGTCAGGGCAGGGATAAGGTCAGGATAGGCAGCAGAGGTTCGTGTTAGGACAGGGAAGAAAACAGGGCAGCCGGCAGGGTTCGTGGGCAGGGGGAAAAAGGCAAAGGTACGGTACACGGAAGATCAAACAAGACTTCAGGAAAAGCTTTCTCATAAGCAAAGGCACTAAAGATCCGGCGGGGAGTGGGGGAAATGCCCCCTAATCTGAGGTGGCCCGGGGAATTTGCCAATTTAACGGCGCGCTGGCCCTTTAAATTTCACAGAGCCAGCGCGTGCGCGCCTAAAGCACGGGACCGGTCCGGGGCAGGAGGCTGCTGACAGACTGGAGCGCGGCCCCGGGGGAGTACCGGCGCGCGTGGGACGAGTGCGCCCGTCGCCCACACCCGGGCGCGGGGGCACTCGCCCCAGTAGCTGGGCAAGGCAGAGCAGCGACGGCGCCCGCAGCCTGAGTTGCGGGTGCGGCGCCGTTTGCAACAAACTCAATGCACAGACCCTTTCCTATGGCATGTGAGAGAGAACAGGATGTTTGAAAAAGTGGGAAAAACGGGTATGTGGGCCCTTTCAGGATTTTTTGGGGGAAAAAAAAAGGCCATTGCTAGTAAATGATTTACATGTGTTAACATAGTTTACAAGTTTATTTATAGGCAAAACCCTTTAGGTGATGACTCTCACAACACCTGTTCATGGGGGGCAGGCCCACATGTGCAGCAATCTTGCCCTTTTTTCTCACAAATGGGAGTAGTAGTCCCCGTTATTTCAAGTAATTCGACCTTTTTGAAATGACCCAACAGGCAGTTGAGTGCTTAGGCTTTTTCTTATCTCAGTTCAAAGCTTTTCACAAAAAACGTGATTTTCAAAACATTCTATTTAGGCTTTTTAATTACTTCAGTCTTTTTATTTTAATATCACAGCAGTATCTTTATGTTCAGATTGTAGTATTCAATAATATTCATAATCCTGCCTACATAATACATAAAAACCTGTGATCCGAGTATCTATTTATTTAGCGTTCCATCACATTGTTCCAATGTCTTCTACTGTGTAGCACTCTCTCTACTTACAACAGTCTGTAAACATCTGGGAAGTGAGGAGACCAATTGCTGGCATTTTTTGGGTAGGGTTGTTGTCTGTTTTTAACAGTCCTGGATCTTCTTGGCCAGACTTTTTTGGTTCACAATGCATCAAATATTTTCTATTGGTGAAAAGTCTGCAGCAGGACTGTTCTTCTGCAAATCTGTGATGTCGTGATGAATGCTGTGGTTAGACATTGTCTTGTTGAAATATTCAAGGTCTATTCTGAAAGAGACATTATCTGAATGGAGGCATATAGTGTTCTAAAACCCCACAAAAATGCTTGTATTTTAGTGTTTTTCAAGTTTTGGGAAAGGGACATCCATAACAAGAATTCCCCCTTTTTATTGATCTACCACAGAATAATTTTTCATTTTGCCTCTATTTTAGAGAGCATTGGTCCAGAAAAGATGGCATGGTTTCTGGGTAGTGTTGATATATGGATTCTCCTTTGGATGATATAGCTTTAACTCACATTTGCAAATTGCACAGTGAACCATACTCACAGACATCTAATTTCTGAAAGTATTCCGAAGGTTATGTTCACACGGGTTAACTGCGGGACGTAATTACGCCCCGCAGTTAACGCGTAAAAAAAAAAAAAAAAAAAAAAAAAAGAAAAAAAAAAAAAAAAAAAAAAAAAAAAAAAAAAAAAAAAAAAAAAAAAAAAAAAAAAAAAAAAAAAAAAGGGGCTGGGGGCGGGAGCGGGGGCGGGAGCGGGGGTCGGCGCTTCGCCGGCCCAACATGAATCATTACCAGCGGCGAGTATACGCCGCTGTGTAATACACATGTGGAATATCCCCCCCTCGCGTAGTCGCCGAGGCAGGCGAGGAGACTAATCCATAGTGCCTCTATGAGGACTGTGATTACCGTAGTTACTGTGACGGATTCAGCCCGTAATTGCGCACATCCAGCGGCGTAGTTACGGATTTAATTACGTCCCACAGTTAAGCCGTGTGAACATGGCCTAGTCCGTATCTGTTTAATAATTCAGTGCTGCCTGATGCCCAGTAGATGACAAACATCCACATAGGACCATTAGCCTTGCCAATTATGCACATGAATGTACCAGAATCTTGGATGATATTATGCTACAAGTAGATGGGTGGCGGATAGTTCAAAGTTTTTGCAATTTTCATGTTAAGGACCATTTTTTTTAAATTGTTTTACAACTTTTTTGTTATTGCTGCCATAGATTTCTAAATGAGTTATTTTTTTGAAATAAAATGGCAAAACTTTCAACTTCCGAAAGGCAAATAAAATATGGTTTCTAAGATAATTCTTTTGGAAAAAAATAAAAAAACCCTTGGGAACTTAATCCAGCAACACACTCTTTTTTTGGAATTAAGTGGTAAAAAATATTTACACAAGCTGGTGGAACTTAGAAGGGGGATCAGAAGCACATGTCAGGACCTGTGAGACATCAGCATTGTATTTTTCTTAATTATATGAATAACATTCTTATTTAAAGGGGATTTGCCAGGACTGCACCAGTTTACATACCAACTTATCATCACGGGAGTAGAATATAAACAAATCATGGCTGAGTCGAATGAATGAAGGCTGCAGGTGAGAGAGGAGGGGGTGACCCAAAGAGTGAGAATGAAGGGAGCGTCTCAAAACTTAACTTTAATAATAACTTTACAACAGTTTGATTCTCCTAGTACAGCAAGACACAGGGGCCTCATACACCTGCACTTTCCTTCCATCCCCTTGAAGCTCATTCATTTTCCCTGTCATCAGATAAGAAGTGTTTCTTGCAAGAGCGCGCCTGTCAGCTTCCTCTGGTCTGTCTAATGCAGCTTTCAGGTAACTAAGGGGGAATTGAGAAATGCTGTGCCTCTCAGAGTCTTCACTTTTTGTAATCACATATATTTAGAAATGTGGATTAATACCATTTTGGTGGATCCGTGATTTTTACATTACATCGTGGCAAAAACCCTTTAATTTCCAAGTGTTGATTTTGTTTATGTCTTGATTTGTTCTAAGTAGTTTTAATTGTCTGATTTTTCTAGCAACATTTAGAAGACATTAAAAAATATAAATGTAACTGTTGGGCTAGGTCTACACAGCACAGGTTTTCCTTCAGACGGTACTTTGTGCTGCACAGACTGCAATAAAAAATTTGCGCTATAGTCTACACAGCACGGATTTTTTACTGTCGGTTTTAAAATCTGGTAGAATATGCAACATGTTGTATATTCCGCAGGATTCCTCCAGATTGCCATTGGATTCACTTATATTCAATTGCACAGGCCGGTGGCAAATCAGAAAACCAACCGTGGCTTTTATGCAAAACCATGCCAAAAACCGTGGTCCTGACACGGTCCAGCAATGTCAAAATGCCGTCGGATTATGACAGCATTTTGACATTCGCTGTGTAGATTTAGCCTTAGACTAGGGCAGTGGTGGCGAACCTATGGCACGCGGGCCAGAGGTGGCACTCCGAGCCCTCTCTGCTGGCACGCACGCCATGGGTCGCCACCTGCAATGTTAGCAGCAGCTAGACGCTGCTGCCGGGATTTTTTTTTTACAAGCGCTGCAGTGTGAAGCCTCGGAGAGAGAGAATGAGCAGGGACAAAGCTCTAAGCTCCTCCTCCAACTAAAGATCGGGACTTGTGGGGTCAGGAGGACAAATGCCGGGGCAGTGGAGTAACTGTAGGTGTCCGGCACCTCAGCCTGCATGCGTCTGATGTAATTGTCTCCCTGTCCGACTGTCCAGCTCTCTGCATAGTTTTGAGGGTATGCCGTAGCTGGGAGAGTTTCACCCCTGACGAACGAACGATGTCTTCCTCCACAGTGATAAGGAGTGAAACATAGACAACAGTGATCAGGTTTTGGTGTGCAGTGCCAAATCTACTCAACACCCTCCCCTTGTTACATTTACTGTAACCTCACATATTTATGTAATGTAATCTGTCCTGTTGTGTGTGTGTGTCTGCTGTGTGTATATGTGTGTGTCTGCTGTGTGTATATGTGTGTGTGTGTCTGCTGTGTGTGTGTCTGCTGTGTGTGTCTGCTGTGTGTGTCTGTGTGTGTATGTTTGCACGTGTGTCTGCTGTGTGTCTGTGTGTGTGTTTGTGTGCGCGTGTGTGTGTCTGCTGTGTGTATGTGTGCGCGTGTGTGGCTGCTGTGTGTATGTGTGCGCGTGTGTGGCTGCTGTGTGTATGTGTGCGCGTGTGTGGCTGCTGTGTGTATCTGTGCGCATGTGTGGCTGCTGTGTGTATCTGCGCGTGTGTGGCTGCTGTGTGTATCTGTGCGCATGTGTGTCTGCTGTGTGTATCTGCGCGTGTGTGTCTGCTGTGTGTATGTGTGCGCGTGCGTGTGTCTGCTGTGTGCATGCTGTGTGTATGTGTGCGCGTGCGTGTGTCTGCTGTGTGTATGTGTGCGCGTGCGTGTTTCTGCTGTGTGCGTGTGTCTGCTGTGTGTATGTGTACGTGTGTATGTGTCTGCTGTGTGTTTGTCTGCTGTGTGTGTCTGCTGTGTATGTCTGTATGTGTGTGCGTGTCTGCTGTGTGTATGTGTGCGTGTGTATGTGTGTGTGTCTTGTGTGTGTGTCTGCTGTGTGTGTGTGTCTGCTGTGTGTGTCTGCTGTGTGTGTCTGCTGTGTGTGTGTGTGTCTGCTGTGTGTTTGTGTGCGCGTGTGTGTGTCTGCTGTGTGTATGTGTGCGCGTTTGTGTGTCTGCTGTGTGTATGTGTGCGCGTGTGTGTGTCTGCTGTGTGCATCTGTGCGCGTGTGTGTCTGCTGTGTGTATGTGTGCGCTTGTGTGTGTCTGCTGTGTGTATGTGTGCGCGTGTGTGTGTCTGCTGTGTGTATGTGTGCGCGTGTGTGGCTGCTGTGTGTATCTGTGCGCGTGTGTGGCTGCTGTGTGTATCTGTGCGCGTGTGTGGCTGCTGTGTGTATCTGTGTGCGTATGTGGCTGCTGTGTGTATGTGTTCGCGTGCCTGTGTCTGCTGTGCGTATGTGTGCGCATGCTTGTGTCTGCTGTGCGCGTGTGTGTCTGCTGTGTGTATGTGTGCGCTTGTGTGTGTCTGCTGTGTGTATGTGTGCGCGTGTGTGTGTCTGCTGTGTGTATGTGTGCGCGTGTGTGTGTCTGCTGTGTGGATGTTGGTGCGGCGAGTGTGGCCAGGATGTGTGTATCTGTGTGCGTATGTGGCTGCTGTGTGTATGTGTTCGCGTGCCTGTGTCTGCTGTGCGTATGTGTGCGCATGCTTGTGTCTGCTGTGTGTATCTGTATGTGTGTGCATGTGTCTGCTGTGTGTATCTGTGTGTGTGCGTGTCTGCTGTGTGTATCTATATGTGTGTGTGTGTGCGTGTGTCTGCTGTGTGTATCTGTGCACGTGCGTGTGTCTGCTGTGTGCATCTGTGCGCGTGTGTGTGTCTGCTGTGTGTATCTGTATGTGTGTGCATGTGTCTGCTGTGTGTATGTGTGCGCGTGTGTGGCTGCTGTGTGTATCTGTGCGCGTGTGTGGCTGCTGTGTGTATCTGTGTGCGTATGTGGCTGCTGTGTGTATGTGTTCGCGTGCCTGTGTCTGCTGTGCGTATGTGTGCGCATGCTTGTGTCTGCTGTGTGCGTGTGTCTGCTGTGTGTATGTGTACGCGTGTATTTGTCTGCTGTGTATATCTGTATGTGTGTGTGTGTGTCTGCTGTGTTTATGTGTGTTGCATGCGTGTGTATGTGTGTGTGTGTCTGCTGTGTGTATGTGCGCGTGTGTGTCTGCTGTGTGTATCTGTATGTGTGTGTGTGTGTGTGCGTGTCTGCTGTGTGTATCTATATGTGTGTGTGTGTGTGTCTGCTGTGTGTATCTGTGCACGTGCGTGTGTCTGCTGTGTGCATCTGTGCGCGTGTGTGTGTCTGCTGTGTGTATCTGTATGTGTGTGCATGTGTCTGCTGTGTGTATGTGTGCGCATGCGTGTGTATGTGTGTATGTGTGCGCATGCGTGTGTATGTGTGTGTGTGTCTGCTGTGTGTATGTGCGCGTGTGTGTCTGCTGTGTGTATCTGTATGTGTGTGTGTGCGTGTCTGCTGTGTGTATCTGTATGTGTGTGTGTGCATGTCTGCTGTGTGTATCTGTATGTGTGTGTGTGCGTGTGTCTGCTGTGTGTATCTGTGCACGTGCGTGTGTCTGCTGTGTGTATCTGTGCGCGTGTGTGTCTGCTGTGTGTATCTGTATGTGTGTGTGTGTATCTGTATGTGTGTGCGTGTGTATCTGTATGTGTGTGCGTGTGTATCTGTATGTGTGTGCGTGTGTCTGCTGTGTGTATGTGTGCGCGTGCGTGTGTCTGCTGTGTGTATGTGTGCGCCTGCTGTGTGTATGTGTGCGCGTGTGTGTGTCTGCTGTGTGTATGTGTGCGCGTGTGTGTGTCTGCTGTGTGTATCTGTATGTGTGTGCGTGTGTCTGCTGTGTGTATGTGTGCGCGTGCGTGTGTATCTGTGTGTGTCTGCTGTTTGTATCTGTATGTGTGTGCGTGTGTCTGCTGTGTATGTTTGCGCATGCCTGTGTCTGCTGTGTGTATGTGTGCGCATGCCTGTGTCTGCTGTCTGCGTGTGTCTGCTGTGTGTATGTGTACACGTGTGTCTGCTGTGTGTGTCTGCTGTGTATATCTGTATGTGTGTGCGTGTGTCTGCTGTGTGCATGTGTGCGCATGCTTGTGTATGTGTGTGTGTCTGCTGTGTGTATGTGCGCGTGTGTGTCTGCTGTGTGTATCTGTATGTGTGTGTGTGCATGTCTGCTGTGTGTATCTATGTGTGTGTGTGCGTGTGTCTGCTGTGTGTATCTGTGCACGTGCGTGTGTCTGCTGTGTGCATCTGTGCGCGTGTGTGTCTGCTGTGTGTATCTGTGCGCATGTGTGTCTGCTGTGTGTATGTGTGCGCGTGTGTGTGTCTGCTGTGTGTATCTGTATGTGTGTGTGTGTGTATCTGTATGTGTGTGTGTGTATCTGTATGTGTGTGTGTGTGTATCTGTATGTGTGTATCTGTATGTGTGTGCGTGTTCTGCTGTATGCATGTGCGTGTGTCTGCTGTGTGTATGTGTGTGCATGTGTGTGTCTGCTGTGTGTATGTGTGCGCATGTGTGTGTCTGCTGTGTGTATGTGTGCGCGTGTGTGTGTCTGCTGTGTGTATGTGTGCGTGTGTGTGTCTGCTGTGTGTATCTGTATGTGTGTTGCAGTGTGTCGCTGTTGGTGTGTGCGCGTGCGTGTGTATCTGTGTGTGTCTGCTGTTTGTATCTGTATGTGTGTGCGTGTGTCTGCTGTGTATGTGTGCGCGTGTGTGTGTCTGCTGTGTGTATCTGTATGTGTGTGCGTGTGTCTGCTGTGTGTATGTGTGCGCGTGCGTGTGTATCTGTGTGTGTCTGCTGTTTGTATCTGTATGTGTGTGCGTGTGTCTGCTGTGTATGTGTGCGCGTGTGTGTGTGTCTGCTGTGTGTGTATCTGTATGTGTGTGTCTGCTGTGTGTATCTGTATGTGTGTGCGTGTGTCTGCTGTGTGTATGTGTGCGCGTGCGTGTGTCTGCTGTGTGTATGTGTGCGCTTGTGTGTATGTGTGTGCGTGTGTCTGCTGTGTGTATGTGTGCGCGTGCGTGTGTCTGCTGTGTGTTTCTGTGCGCGTGTGTATGTGTGCGCGTGTATGTATCTGCTATGTGTGTATCTGCTGTGTGTATCTCTGTGTGTGCGTGTGTGACTGCTGTGTGTATCTGTGCGCGCGTGTGTGTGCTGTGTGTATGTGTGCGCTTGTGTGTGTCTGTGTGCGTGTCTGCTGTGTGTCTGTGTGCGTGTCTGCTGTGTGTATGTGTGTGCGTGTCTGCTGTGTGTATGTGTGTGTGTCTGCTGTGTGTATCTGTATGTGTGTGTCTGCTGTGTGTATCTGTATGTGTGTGTGTCTGCTGTGTATCTGCTGTGTGCGTATTTGTGTGTGTGTGCGTATCTGTGTGTCTGCTGTGTGTGTATCTGTATGTGTGTTTATCCGTGTGTCTGTGGTGTGTATCTGTATGTGTGTGCGCGTGTGTCTGCTGTGTGTGTGTGTGGAGACAAATAAAATGATACCAGATTTATCCGGGATCGATGTTTGGGAAGTCTGGCTAGAGAGCGCTCTCAAATTGAATAGTTACAACAACCCATATGTTTACAGAGTTAGTACAATTACTTTATCCAATTACGCGTTTCGCGAGCTATTCTCTCGCTCATCAGAGTTGAACAATACATCTAAAAACACTTCCTTAAATAACCCCCTGTATATGACAACGAGGTCTCTGGTTAACACACATATTCTCCATTCATAAAAACATTTTTCAATTCATACATAGGTGGTTAAGCAAATTGATTTCTGCGCAAGCCGTTTGCTTTTTATTCTTATATTGTCATTCCTAATTTGCCTGATAGTGGCTACTCCTTTAAACAACTACTCCCGATCTGTTTACCCACTGAACTTTTACTACTACTGATCTCCTCTTGTTTACCCACAGAGGTTACTCCATTCATAAGAGTTTGATTCATGATGGTTTACTCTATTTTAACAATATGGGCCTATTGTTTTTTTCAATAGAGTCGGTATATCTCTAATAATATGATCTGCTTATTTTTTGTATGTTGCTATATAGTAAATTAATCTTATGCTAAGCCCATGAAAAAATATTCCTTATCTTTTTTTTTTTTCTTTTTTTCGTTCCTCTCATCTTCTGGCCCTTTTTTTTTTTTTTCCTTTTCTTTTGTTCCCCCTTTTTCTTCCCTTTCCTCAAAAAAAAAAAAATTCCCTTAAAAATTAAAAATAAACGTTTAAATTTAATACTACTACTAAAATTAAAATCTTGCATTTTTTTGCTTTAAAATCCTCAAAATTTAACCTCCTTATGAAAAATTTCACTAAAAGTGGTACCCTTATATAACAAAATTATTTAAAATAACATTTTAACAATCGGATAACACCTTTTTTTATATATTTTCCTTTCTTTTTGGGTGTTTATTCCTCCATTATTTTTCCGGTTTATAAAATATTCCCGACTTCATTTAGCCGGCGGTCGCAGCTGTTCAACTTAAAACATCCAAAAAATTCTCCAGCTCAACTTTTTTTCCCCTACTACTGTGTCGGGAGGGAATTTCGATTGATGGTTTTTTAATTTGGTTCCCGCATATTAGTGTTTTCACATGGTCGGGGAGGCAAAAATTTAGTCTCCCGTGGCAGATACATCCCGAGTTTTACAAAGGGCGGATGCTTGGTAGAAGTTTTGCCGACGTATTGACCCACAATGGCAGGTAATGAGAACACTACGTATAGCTCCCACAATGAGATTCCCTTTTTTTTTAAAAGTTTCTCCCGGGAGGATGTTTTTTAAAATCTCACCATTAATCATTTCTACACTTTTTACATGTGGTCGCCACAGGCATATGACCCCTTTTTTGATTAGATATACTTTCAGAATCCATTTTCTCTGAAGTTTCCCTTTGCTTTTTATGCTTTTTTTAATTTCGATGGAGCCAATACATTCTTTAACGTTTTGGCCTTTCTATAAAAATTTTTTTGGGGATTTTGGAATTATTCTTCAGGGTAGGAAACCCGTGTAAATGTTTTTCCCGTGTTTTTTAAAAGATCTTTTCACTCCCTATCTGAGAATTTTGGGTGGTTATAAAACTCATATTTATTTGCGTACCACCCCATCAAGTTTTATTTTTTATTTCTCTCCAGAACTCTTTTTGGTATATTAACGCTCTTTTTTTTGCGCCCCAACAGGGCAACAGGGTAAAACCCTTTTGGGGAAAAAGATCAGTGAAAAAAATCGGAGTAGTTTTAAAGGAGTAGCCACATCAGGCAAATTAGGGAATGCAATTAAAAAAACAAGCAAACGCTTTCAGTAACAAAATTTGCTAACCAACCCATGTAAAAGAAAAAGGTTTTTTATGAATGGAGAATATGTGTTGTTAACCAGAGCCTCTTTTGTCATATCAGGGGGTATTAAGGAAGTGTTTTAGATGTATTGTCCATCTGATGAAGCGAGAGAATAGCTCGCGAAACGCGTAATTGTAATAAAGTATTGTATAAACTTGTAATCATACTGGGTTCGTTGTAACCTAATTAAATTTTGGGGAGCGCTCTACCAGACTCCCAAACTTTCGAACCCCGGGAGAAATCTGGACCTTTTAAATTTGTCTCTTCACTATTCCTAGGCATCCCACGTGGAACACGGGCGGGAAGGAGCCAGAGCTGCCAAGGAACCGATACTATACAGACGGAAGCAGGATATACGCATATACGAGCTGTACCGTGTATTGAGTACAGCCGAAAAAGGGGCGGTATATACAATCCCTCGCCTCCGTTCTTGTCTTTGTCAATAGGCAACCAGGTGCGCTCTTATTACAGTACGTACTTCACCCCGATTGCTTTCTTCGTCGGAGGAGAAGATTTTCTTTCTGTGTGTATGTGTGCGCGTGCTTGTCTGCTGTGTGTATGTGTGCGCGTGTGTGTGTCTGCTGTGTGTGTGTGTCTGATGTGTGTGTATCTGTATGTGTGTGTGTCTGCTGTGTGTACCTGTATGTGTGTGCGTGTGTCTGCTGTGTGTATGTGTGCGCGTGTGTCTGCTGTGTGTATGTGTGTGTGTGTCTGCTGTGTGTATGTGTGTGCGTGTGTGTGTATCTGTATGTGTGTGCATGTGTGTGTATCTGTATGTGTGTGCGTGTGTATCTGTATGTGTGTGCGTGTGTATCTGTATGTGTGTGCATGTGTATCTGTATGTGTGTGAGCCTGCTGTGTGTATCTGTATGTGTGTGAGTCTGCTGTGTGTTCCTGCATGTGCCTATGCCTGCTGTGTGTATCTGTATGTGCGTGCGTATCTGTCTGTGTGCGTATCTGTCTGTGTGCGTGTCTGTGTGTGTGTGTGTGTCTGCTGTGTGTGTGTGTCTGCTGTGTGTATCTGTATGTGTGTGTGTGTGTCTGCTGTGTGTATATATGTGTGTGTGTCTGCTGTGTGTATCTGTGTGTGTGTGTCTGCTGTGTGTATCTGTATGTGTGTGTGTGTGTGTCTGCTGTGTGTATCTGTATGTGTGTGTCTGCTGTGTGTATCTGTATGTGTCCGTGTGCATATCTGTATGTGTGTCCGTGTGCATATCTGTATGTGTCCGTGTGCGTATCTGTATGTGTGTCCGTGTGCGTATCTGTATGTGTGTGTATCTGTATGTGTGTGTGCGTATGTTTGTTTGTGCGTATCTGTGTTTGTGTGTGCGTTTCTGTATGTGTGTATCTGTGTGTATCTATGTATGTGTGTGCGTATCTGTGTGTGCATCTGTATTTATGTGTGTGCATATCTGTGTGTGTGCATATCTGTGCGTGTGTCTGTATGTGTGTGTCTGGTTTGTGTGTGTATCTGTATATGTGTTTGGTGTGTGTGTATGTGTGTGTATCTGTATGGGTGTCTGGTGTGTGTATCTGTGTGTGTCTGGTGTGTGTATCTGTATGTGTCTGTGTGTGTATCTGTATGTGTCTGTGTGTGTATCTGTATGTGTCTGTGTGTGTGTCTGTGTGTGTGTGTGCGCGTGTGTATCTGTATGTGTCTGTGTGTGTGCGTGCGTGTGTATCTGTGTGTCTGTATATGTGTGTACGTATCTGTATGTATGTGTATATATATATATATATATATATATATATGTGTGTGTGTGTGTGTCAGTGCCTGTGTGTATCTGTATATATATGTGTATACACAGCAAATTATATGTGATATACACAACACATATATATACGCACACACAGATACACATACACACATATATATACATAATTAGATACACATACATCAATAGTGTGGGGGTTAGCATCAACACTCAGGTAGCAGCCCGGGCTTTGGCAGACAGAGACAGGGACACAGCATTAAAAGTCCAAGTCCAGGCTGTGCCTGGGTTTATTAGAAGGCAACAAAATAGCACAGCCTTAACGTCAGGCAAAATATACAAAACAAAATCCTGCTCGGCTGAGCTCTAACTAAACCGTATTGGCCCTGACTACACCAGAGACACACTCAGTGCCTCTTGTACAGAGACCTTTACATGCAGTAACAGGGCTGCTTACCATGTGGCTTGTAGCACTCCGCCATCAGCAGCCATGACAGGCCTGCAGAACCCAGGCTTTAATAGGCCTGAGCCCCGCCTCACCTGGGGCTGGGAGTGGCCCAAACCACCCAGCTCTTTGACCACTCCAGGAAAAGCCGACCCAGACACAAGCGGATTGGAACCGCTTTATACTAAACATGTCAGCAGCATAGTGCTACTGACACACAGGACTGTCGGCTCTCCCTTCACCGAGTCCAGGCCACTCGGTGACACGCGTCTATCATGCGCTCCCTATAGTAACCGTATGAGAGCATTCTAGGGGAAACGTATCTTCCCTCAATAATGTCGCCCCCGTCACTGTCTTACATACCCTCCCCCTCTGTTTGAGCCTGTGGGGGCGGGCACTTTTTAGCCATCAAAAAGTGGACTCTTGACGTGCGTCAGCATTGCCTTGCCCGTTTTCCAGCCTATTTCCCCCGGAAAAGCTATAATTCTGTAATGTCAAGAAACCCCCTTTTGACTCTTTCATTTTTCTCTTTTGCCCGGGACTCCCGGTTTGTGGC